>JAPDHH010000178.1:0-111522 GCA_032158285.1 Phytophthora sansomeana
GTGTACTTCGTTCAGTTACGTATTGCTTCAGTCGTGATACCATCATCAAGTACTCGACGTTTGTCATAGTAGTTGAGCGCTGTTTTTGTTTGGTATAGGTGATGATAGACTTGGTTTCTTTCGATAGTCTGAACCCCTTGTTTGTACCTTGTAGCGTGATGCGATCCCGTACAACAGTCTCAAACCCATTACGTATTGCTAAGAACACCATTGTTTCGACCACCTCCCTGCTAAATACCCTTCGCTGAAACTTTTACCTTGTAAGACTCGTCGGGTAGATAGCAAATATAGTTCTTACTCGATAGTGAGACCATAGCATCACCTGACCATTCATCTTTGAACAAACCAGGAGTACGGCGATCAAACTTAGCTACCTCAGTGTTGTAGTCGCGTGGGAACCAATCGTATTTATGCTCCTTGAAGTGGTACGTAGCTCAGGCTTGATACAGTCTTGAAACGGATTCTCACAGCTGAAAGCGATATAAGCTGAATCAGTATCCATCTCCTGATACTGAAAGTCAGAGCGGTTGAAGTAGAAATCTATGCAGTCGTAGTAGAACTGAAGCATACGTAGCTTAGCAAGCTGATAAATAGCAATCGATAAATGGATTGGGTTCTTGTTATTAAGACGGCGTTTCTTCATGGTGATTTCACACGCATCATTAAGCTCTTCCAACCCATGGAACGTAAAGTGTTCGATCTTGTTCTTAATAGCTTTGTCGTTCGACTCATACTTGACCTCTTTGTGCTTGCTCATGTCCATTCCAGATCGACCAAAAGCACTGTTGCCTACAAGTTTCATCATCTCAGCAATCATAGCCTTAGACTTATCAACATCACCCTCTCGTCGAGCATTTGATACAGCCTCCATAAAGGGAGCAAAAGCCTTGTGAGAGCTGGCCTTGACAAAGCAGTAAGTCTTGGTGATCTCCATACCATGAGAAAGGTACCACTTGAGCAAAGGAGTGTAGATGAGAATCTTTTCACCAAAGTAGCTACCAATCAACTTGCGAGCTGGCTTTGCTCGGCTTTGCTTGCGCGCCTCATTGTGATCGAACATGTGCTTACCAATGACGCTCTCATTTGTACAGTCGATCAGCACATTCTTGAAAATTGGAGTCATCTCACCAAAGTACTGTTTGAGGTTCTCTGGTGTGTGAATATCACACTCGAGAAAGCCAAATATTTTATCGGCCTTGATATCGTCGATGATACCTTCATACGCTTCCACTGTAGTCAATCGACCGCATGGCATCTCATTACCAAGTGCCCACAGGTATAGAGCGTTAGCATCGTATCCGATAATTTTCTTACAGACCTTGCCACCACGAATCTTCGTCTCATTACGTTTAGCGTAGCGATTGAAGATAATAGATGGACCTCCGGCGATGTTGGCCTTCATCTTAGCGTAGATATCCTTTTCCTCCCGATCAATAGAATATACCAGTCTGTCTGAGTTGAACTCAAGCAAATTCTTGTATCGAAATCCCCCGAGGGACATATCTTTACGAGCGGAGTTGCACTTCACACAGCTGATCAAGATGTTGCCGTCGATGTGGCCAAGATTATTGTTGATACGGTCAGCTGAAGCGGTGTCAGCGGTCAGCTGGCAGTAGCATAGACCACATAGATACTTTTGCTTTTGCAGCAATGTATTCAAGTGCTCAAGTGTCATACCAAATTTTCGCTTTGTCTTAGCATCCTGACTCTTGTAGCCAGGCATGCGCTTAGCTGGAAATTGGAATGCGTTAGCAGGTTTCTTATCCGGATATTGGAGATTGTTGAAGCAGGTCTGATACATAACCTTCTCGGAAAGTCCAGGTAGAGACACTCCATCCGCGAACATATCCAGCTCGAAACGCATAAATAGCTCGCGCTGAGCCTTGATAGCTTTGATGAAAGGGACTACGTCGAGATTGTTGTACCAGATCAGTAGGTCCTTGATTGATTTCATCTCGTAGTACTCCCACACGAACTTCACTCGTTCGTAGTCATCATCGGTGATACTTGTTCCACGGAGCTTGCTGTCAAAAGCTGACTTAGGCGGGATAGTAGTCTGGTTTAGCACATTGAACGCGGTGATGTACTCGTATGGGAAAAGACCCTTACCAAGACCACAGACACATCTAATTTTGTCATCGCATTTGCAGCCACCGAGATATGTTGTGAGATACTTATCGTAGCTGGTACCAGCAGGTACATAGTTGCTAATATCGAGCATTTTCATGTCAGATGTAGCAATGCACATGTAGCTGGGATTCTTGATGACAGATTTGATATTGTCGGTACCGATAACAGTGAACAAATCCTTCTTAATCAAGTTAATATCGTATCGACCAGAATTGAAACCGAATACTGGTACCTGATCAAGCTGCTGTTTCAGTTTCCCGTAATCAGTCCTTTGCTTACCAAAGCCAAGACTGCTGTGAAAGTCAAAGAAGCTGGCATACTTTCCTTCTCCAATCCAACTCTCCACATCAGACATCTTATAGGTCTTGCCAAGATTGACTCCTGAAATTTCCATACCTGTCAGACCGTGAGCATTGATGATTTTCTGTAGAAGCGACTTGTATTTATTGACATTGTACTGCTGGATCTTCACGGATACATCACCGATGTATTTGAACATATCCGTAAGTAGCACCTTTGGATCGTCATTTACAAAGCAACGCACCTCCTCGGTTAAGCTATCAGCTACTGATACGGACACCGGAATGTGCTCGTTCGTGAAGACAGTATTTCCCCGTGTTGAGTCGCAGTAGGCTTAAGAATGGCCTCAAAGTCATAAACGATGAAGTGGTCGATGTACTGATCAGCATCCTTGATGGAATACTTCGTAAGCAATGATCGTATCGCGTTCTGAGCTGGTTTGTAGATAGTTGGCTCAGCGGGGAAGCTCTCAATATTCACAAGCTCACACTGATTCTTCTTATGATTTTTTAGTCTTTCAGCGCTGACGAAAACCATTTCACACTTAAGACATTGATACTTAGACTGAAGCATATCGATGTTCTTAATGTAAAGAGCGTGATTCTCATGCGATAAAATATTCATAGCTTCGTACCCCTTGTCCGATCTACGGATGCATTCTACCTTGCCAGAAACTACATCCATCATATATACGTTAATACCAAGTTGGAAGCAGTCTTCAACCTCATCGAGCTGTAGTAGGTCAATGGGCTTGAAACTCTTAAACAGGCTCAACGAATATTTAACCCCCTTGAAAGAACAGTAGCGCTTGAATGCCTCCTTCACCTGAGCCTGAATTCTTCGAGGATCCTTCTTAGGGCTCTGGAATGTATGCCAGGCGATACAGTGGAAGACGCACTTGTTGTTGGTCTTGGGGAAGTTGATCACATGCTTGTTTTCGCGAATAATCTTAGGGATGACAGCTTCGCTATCCCTGAGAGCATGGTCGCGATGGTAGATGAAAATCTTGAATGCAGTGATCGCCTTTAGCTTATACCCAGAGCTGGGATAGTTCAGTTTGTCAGCCAACTCCATAGAACGGATTTCCGAAATCACCTTCTTTTGAATATCAGCCTTGCTATTGATAGCAATAGGACTATTGAATACATGAGTATTAGCGAGATTTGGGTAGAAGTAGCGAGTTTCGTCAGGATCGGTCTTGCTTACAAGTTCGTACCCGAGAGCAATATTTATCTTAAACGCACTCGTTTGAGTCGAAAGGACGTTCTCGAGCTTGTTGTAGAAATCAGAAGGCTCAACACCCTCGTACAAATGTGATTCCATGTGATTACCATTGTAAAAACGATACTTAGGATCAGCCTTGTAGTCAGGCGACAAGTGTTTCTCAAGGGTTTCAATCGAAACATTGTACTGCTTAGCTACTAATCTCTTGTTGATAAGACGCGAAACGTTGCTAACATAAACCATCTTGCCCGTTCTACCACGCACCTTAACACGGTAGCTACTACCCCATTTGATAGGTTGGATATTTAATCTCTTTAATCCTTCGAGTTCGTATGCAAACATGTTGCCTATATATGCTTGGCTATATTATTCCCGTAGATATGACTTTATAATTATTTGACCTTGTATCAGGATCGACTTTATATCTTAGTCATTTACAAAATATTCTGAAATTAATTAATTCAAATATTTGGCTTATACCTTTTTTGGAGGTTTTAAGCCATTGTCATTGACTATATTGGGATTGACTTTTTATTTGAGAAAAAAAAATTAATTAATTAAGTTCGGTTTCATTATCAAGTTCGGTTTCAAATTCGCTAAGTTCGGTTTTGGGCTTACGCTTGCGAGCACGGATCTGCTCTCTATTCTTATCGTCGTAGCTCTTTTGATACGACAGTCGAGTTTCACGTGTGCGCTGATAGTAGCGCTTCTGCGCAGCCTTAATGCGCTCTTTGTTAGCGAGGTATTGTTCAGGTGAGTACGCCATCTTTGTATATTACTAACTTTATATTTATTAGGATGAAAATTAATTGTGCGTTATTCCGATGACGAATAGATCACGAAGTAATATCTTGGTAATATCTTGGTAGGCCATGAAAGAGAAGCTGATGTCATTGAAGCGTTGAAGCACTTATTCATTACACCTGCTCGGGATACGGAACAAGGATTGCATACTGCTCGATGGTTTGAGGTGTCTTCTTGGTGAAAGTTTTGTAGTAGAGTGGTGGAAGCAAAAAGAAGAGTCGATTGCCATTCTGACCCAGTTTCGCCAAATCATCTGCCGCCCCGCTCTTGATGTCATGCGTTTTTCCCACAGTCATCTGGAATCCACCGAACTGCGGCATCCACGCATCAATAGCAGTATAGTTCGATGTCCGAGGCACGTATAGCTGATTTGCATGTTGACCGACTTCCACCCGCTCCGCTATTTGCCGAGGCTGCGATGACGGTGGGATATCGATTGCTTCTTCGTCTTCATTAACTGGGTTGCCTCGTTTGCGTTTAATCGTGTCGCGCTTTCGCATGTCAGCGCCAGACAACAGCTTTCGACACACGAAAGTCCCACCCTGCTCTAACAGATCCATGGAGTGAGGCTCAAAGACATATCCGCATAGCGATTGTGCTAGTGGGTTTCCATCGCACGAACCGAGAAGGTTTTGCATTTTCGCGCGATCCGATCGCCACTTTGTTCGAGCAATCACTTGCATTGCCAATTCTGATGCATAGGCAACTTCGTACTCTCGATACGGTTCTTGGCTACGGATGTGAATCAAAATCTGAGCGATCTTGGTCTTCGAGTTGATCTCAGAGTAGATGGACACCAACATTATGCAATCATCGAGAGAACAACTGCTGCACGCGGACATCAACAAAGTTTGTGGGTCTGTTCCAATGTCTTGCAACACCAGGCGAGGCACACCACCGAGACACTCAAATCGATTCTGCCACGCAACTGCTGCATGTGGATACATGGGAGCAATTGTCGCCAGTTCTTCTTTAGACCACAGTGGCATGAAGAAAACATCTGGAGTAGGAGCAAGCTTTTTGAATTCACCAATGCAATCCCGCCGCGGTGTGCTTGCGAGAAGTACTGAACATCGCTGGTAGGGAAGTCCAGGAATTCTTGTTGGGTCTAGCGAATCAACAAGGCACCACAACTCAGGCGACCAGAATTGTTGGTTAAACATTTTTGGCAATGAATCGCACTGGAACATCGTCGACCCATCAAAGTAGAAATTCCCCACTCTGTCGAAAAGCAGCACTCGCTTCTTGTCCTTGATCAATCTCCACATGACATAGTAGACGAACACCGACTTGCCAACCCCAGGCGTACCCGTGACGACAGCATACTTGACCATGTTCCCATCTGGATTCAACAGTGCTTGGTCGGCGATCACTCTGTACGAAGAGCGAATGTAGAGCTTCTGACGTCTCGTTAGCGGCAGCAACGACGAAAAATTGAGCCAATCACCAACTTGGTCAACAGTGGAGAATTGTGAGAAGAATGGATCACTGCAGTGGTCGAAAACACCGTCTTGGGAGACAGTTGGAACCGAGGTCCCTTGCTTCGGAACCACCACCAGCACGTGAATCGTTCCGTCGGGGATTGTGCTGGGAAACTTCGCGCATATCTTGTCCGTCGGATCGTCCAATTCTTCCTTCATGTAGAGACTCTCAACTTCATCGGAGATCTCCCCCTTCCGCATCCGGAGCAGATCCTTCGATTTCAGCCACGCGCCGCCCGCCGTCTTCGCCAGGAAGAGCTGCAAGTTACGTGCAGGACCATTGATGTCTTCATTCTTCTCCTTGATCACGTCCTTCAACGCGGACACCGAAGCAGCCTCGTCGATGTCCACCTCGAACGCGCTGCCCGCCACGCCAACGATCGCACAGAAGAGCTTCACCATCTTTCCTCGAGCCGGCAGATTCTGGAATGAGGAAGAAGGGAGGGAGAATTTCTGGCGTACTTAAGCGGACATGAAGGTGTGTGACAGATTTTCAACCAATGATGAGACGCCACGTCGCGCTGGTCCGACCTAAAAATCTGCCGGCGTAATGTTCTATTGCTCATCAATTTTGAACGAGCGGTCCCGAAACGCCCTCAGATCCAAAAGACGTGGCTCTCACTATATAAGGCGGTCGAGAGGTTGCGTCGTTGAAACCAACAGCTGTTAGAACTCAGCGGTTGAGCGATTCTAAAACTACCCTAATATTATAAAGGCGCTGCTTTCGCTCTAAGGTGGTCGAGAGGTTGCGTCGTTGAAATCGCTGCTGTCCCGAAAGAAGGTTTCAGGAATGTTCACGGTGGTAAATTACGGTAAGGGAAAAAACTGCCGGCGTAATGTTCCATGTCATACTACTGACGTCCTGTTCGAAGACTTGACAGTCGAAGAGCATTTGTTGTTTGGACGTGTCAAAGGATATCGGGAAGACGAGCTTCGGGAGTTGGTAGACTTGCAGATCCGTAAGGTGGGTCTAACGGAGAAGCGCCACATCCTGTCGAAGGAGCTATCGGGCGGGATGAAGCGAAAGCTCTCGGTCGCGATTTCTCTGCTGGGTGACAGCTCACTTGTGTTCCTGGACGAGCCCACCTCCGGTTTGGACCCTTACAGTTGTCGCAGTACTTGGGAGATCCTGCTGAACAACCGGAACGATCGAGTGATGGTGTTGACGACGCACTTCATGGACGAAGCCGATATCCTGGGTGACCGCATTGCTATCATGGACGAGGGTGAGCTTCGTTGCTGTGGTTCGTCGTTGTTTTTGAAGAACCGCTATGGGGCGAGATACAATTTAACTCTGGTGAAGGAAGGAATTGAGTTGATTAACTGGTTATTCCTGGTTTGCTACACACGTGACTATGCTAATCTGAAGGTTGTTGATGTTGATTCTGAATTTGTTTGAATGAGATATTGGTTTTGAGAATGCTGATCATTTCGTATCATGGAAAAGTCCCGCTCAGCGGGGCTCGAACTCGCATAACGTGCATAGCATTCGTGGGTCTAGCCCACTGGACCACCAGGAGGCCCCAATTTGACTCTGGTGAAGGACGATGCCAAGTGCGATGACAAGGCGATCACGTCGCTTATCAAGTCGTACGTCCCACCCGCAGATCTTCTGAGCAACGTCGGCAGTGAGATCGCGTTCCAGCTCCCTCAGAAAAGTTCACCGCACTTCGCAGCCATGTTTAGTGAGATGGACAACAACTTGAGCAAGCTCGGTTTGCTGTCGTACGGCATTTCAGCTACGACGTTGGAGGAGGTTTTCATCAAGGTAGCAGGAGCGGATGACGAGAACCACCAGCACACGTTGGGGCACCGCGCACGACCGCAAGATGGCGGTGCTGAACCATCGGTAGTGCTGCAGACGAATGGACTATTCTTCACGCACTTGCGAGCACTTCTTTTCAAGCGGTTCCACCACGCCAAGCGATAGAGGGAGATGATCATCTACACGACGTTCTACCCGATCCTTCTCCTGTTTGCTGGGTTGTTGATTTTGAAAAGCAGGAGCACAACGTCCGATGACCCGAACCTCACACTCAACACGAACGCGTACAGCTCTGACAACTCCAATCCGGCTCCGTACTTTTGCCAAGCTGACGGTGTTTGGTGCAGTGACATCATGACTTCCCACTTCACTGGTGCGGACGCTCAAGAACTCGCCATCTCTTCTCCTGCGCACAGCTCGGATTCACCGACAGTATTTGACGTGACCTACATGGACCCGGAGATTAACGCGACGGACTCAACGGGATATGAACTTCGCATGGGGCAGGAACTTTACAATCGGGGCTACGGGGCTAACGGGTCCAGTGCAGTTGACGATCAATACGGCGCTTATTTGGTCTATAGCGACAGCACCGAGCAGATTTTTGGCTACAACTTGTTCGTCAACACTACTGCGACTCACGCGCCGGTGATCTTCAAGGCGTTGATGGACCAGGCCATTTACCGCTTCTACGCATCCAATACGAGCGACTCAGGAGCTTCAATGTGGATCTCACGGTGAACAACCATCCGCTGCCACTCACGGCATCGGCCAAAGCACTTTTTGGCTCGATTTTGGCTTTCAGCGCGTGCGTGTTCGTGTGCATCTCGTTCTCGTACTTCCCGTTGACGGTTGTGGTGTATTTGGTGAGGGAGAAGGAGGCGAACCACAACTCGAAGCACCAGCAGCTCGTGTCTGGAGTTTCACTGACTGCTTTCTGGCTGGCAAATTATCTCTGGGAACTCATGATGTACGTCGTGCCATGCATCACAGCCATTATTTTTCTGATCAAGGTTTTTGACATTTCGGCTTTGACTGGGAACGCCGAGTGCAATGGTTGTACTTCTGAGACCTTTCCGGCCGTGATCGTCTTGTTCATCCTCTTTGGCTTCTGCGTTTGTCCGTTCACGTACTGCCTGTCGTTCGTCTTCAAGGAGCACGCGTCATCGCAAACGCTCACGATGAAGATCAACTTTCTTCTGGGTGTTGTGCTCATGATCGTTTCCTACATTCTGGACGTGGTAGAATCCACGAAGTCTGTCAACTCGGTGCTTAAGTTCATCTGGAGATTGTCACCTCTCTTCGACTTGGGCAACGGACTGCTTTCTCTGGTTATCAACGAGATCGACACACTCAGGGACGGCACGACCGACAAGAAGAGTCCGTTCAGTACGGACCTCATGGGCTTTGAACTCATGTATCTCGTCCTCATGAGCTTCATCTTCTCGGCGGTGGTGCTTGCAATCGACTACGGCTTTAAAATTCCTGGATTTCGGCGAGCTGGCAATGGCGCTGAGAGCTTTGAAGAAGGAAAATATGTCGTCGATGAAGACGTCGAACGCGAAGCGCAGCGTGTTCCTCGCGGGGAAGCGAACAGCGAAGCAGTCAAACTGGCTGGACTGCGAAACGTTTACACGGGCGGCAAAGTCGCAGTTCGAGATTTATCGTTTGGTCTCAAGCGTGGCGAATGCTTTGGCTTTCTCGGGATCAACGGTGCTGGTAAGACGACAACCATGAAAATGCTCACTGGCGACGTCACGGCACTGCTACACTTGGCGGCTTTGACATCCTGACGCAGCAAATTGAAGTTCGCCGTCAAATTGGCTATTGTCCGCAGTTTGACGCTTTGTTCGAGCGCATGACGGTGCGTGAGCACCTCGAGCTTTTTGCTGCGATCAAAGGCGTATCCCGATCCGACATGGACGCTGTCGTGACGGAGAAAATTCACCAGCTCAACCTCGGCGACTTTGAGAACAAGTTGGCTGGAAGTCTCAGCGGCGGCAACAAACGAAAATTGTCGGTGGCCATCGCACTAATTGGCAGTCCACCGATCATTTTCCTGGATGAACCTTCGACGGGTATGGACCCTGTGTCTCGCCGATTCATGTGGGACGTCATTGCCGACATTTCAACTCGAGGCAAGGAGTCAACGATCGTGCTGACAACGCACAGCATGGAGGAATGCGAGGCTCTATGCTCTCGCGTTGGTATCATGGTGGGTGGCCGTCTCCGTTGCTACGGAAGTGTACAGCACCTCAAGTCTCGGTTCGGTGACGGACTCGTGTTCGACGCGAAACTCGACACACCGACTACCGATGAGCTCGAACACCTTGTTCAGCGTGTCTTCAATAATGGCAACACATTCGTGACACCGATGGAGCTGGAAGACAAGTGTCTAGCATTTGGCAACGTCGAATTGGCCAAGCGTATCACCGCCTTGCATCCAACCGGCTACAGTCTAGCTGCCACCATGGAGCGTGATGGTTTTGTTCGAGCTGAAGCTTTCTGTTCCTGGTGTATGGAGGAGACTCGGTTTAATTCTTTGAACGACTACTTGTTGCAAGCCTTTGGAGACGGCGGTGTGTTGTACTCGAACGTCAGAACGACTTCTGTCGGTTCAAGGTGCGTGGCGACGTCAAGCTGTCCAAGATGTTTGCGCTGGTCGAAGATGTGAAGACCAAGATGCACATTCGTGAGTACAGCGTCTCCCAGACGACACTGGAGCAGATCTTCAACTCGTTTGCCAGCCAACAGGAGGAGGAGCAGGGCGTGGCTCGTGGTGTTTTTCAAAGCTCGTAGCCTACGAGTCGTAGGTGATGATTAAAAAATATACGAAATGTATTAAGCATTAGAAAAATGGCAGAGGTTGTATTAGGCCTAGTACGTGGTCTGTACGGCGCTCGAGAACACGCCGCAAGCGTTTGGCCTCTTGAATCTGTAGCTTCATCACCTCTCGAAGTTTTGCGTTTTCCTCCTCCGCTCGTTGACGTTGTTCCAGCTGCCTCGCAGCAATCGGCTGCCAGACTTGGCAACCACGATTCACTTCGACATCTCTGCGCTTGTTTTCGGCAGCAATTTTGCGGCGTAGCGTCTTTGCTTCCAAGTTTTTCTAGCTGAGCAGTTAGTCCTTTGACCTCGTCACGCAACGCAAATATCTTCTGTTTGTTGGAGATTCTCTTCGCCCGCGTTAAAGGTTTGCGGCATTGTCCAGATATTGGGCTCGTGCCCATTCCGGTGATATCGACCGATGCAGGCGAGTCGTAGCACAAGAAGTCGAGATCTGGGTCGTGCTTGAGCCTTTTGGACGGGCGTGCGGATTCGGATCCGACCGGTAGTTCCACCAACTCGCGCCAGAACTCTTCCGAGATACTGAGGCACAGGACGTCGAGGGCGTCTTCAGACTCCGTCAAAGTATCTTCTTCATCGGGTATTTCGAGTGAGTGAGCGCGAGTAAAGATGTTCACTTTCGTCTTGGACGTCGCTTGTGTGGTCGTTGTGACATTTGACGAGTCTGCAGCATCATTTGACAATCCCAGCGTACTACTCATCGCTCGATGTTGTGTGGAGAACGCCAAAGAGATCCAAGAAGTCATCGCTCCAGCTGCAATGATGCAAATTCAATTGTGCGGTGGTGCTACGGATGTCTCAACTTCAATGGGTATTTGCTTCTTCCGTCTGTACCAAAAGAGCGGTGGATTTTGTCGTAAAAACACCTCGAGCTGTGCCGCACAAGTTGTGCGGTCGGACCAACTGCTTCGCAAATCACCGTTGCTGTTGAGAGGCTTGCATTGAGACCTTCGCCACTGCGAAGCTACGACGGACGGAGTACTACATGTAGCACAAGTTGTAGGAGGTTTTGTTTGGCAACACTGCTGACTTCTTCATGCACAGTGTACACCTCAGCAAGTGCCGAGATTAAATCTGCGATAGCACCTGCCGAAGCATCGCGGACTGCTTCAGAGCGTAGCGGGTTGTAGTGCATTTCTAGGCTTTGCGGTGCCTTCTCAGGGACAAGTTTCTCAATGGATTTCCGTACTAAAGTTGCGTTGGCTGATTGGACTAAAATGCGCACTTGAGACTCTGCAGCAAAATTGTGTGGTGTGCAATTATTTTCTGTGCTGGTGCTGCATCCTTCTGTGCTGTCACCACAATCTCTGTGCTGATGCCATAATCCTGTGTGCTGTAACTAACTTTCTGTGCTGGTACACACAGCAAAACGATGTGTTTTTACCCCGTTCTCCCTTCTCACCAGTCTTCACAACGGTTGATCAGTTAAGCTTTGATACACCCGATGTCGCGGCGATTACGGCAAGAGTGACAAAATCCAGGATCAAGTGTAGTAAACTGCTCGACCAAAAAGCTTACTACAGCGCGCACATCACCGCTGTATGCCTCTCAGCCAATACAAGTCTTAGCTGCGATTACACCGAAGACTCATCCAAGTGATTGTGCTGTACCAGCTCATAACCATATGGATGTTTCTCAGCCAGCGTGTTGTACTAGTACCGCAGCAGATACACATGAGTAGTATACGCGCCAGGTTGATCCAAGTGACACATGCCATGCAGCGTAACCTTCAGCACTCCTCTCATCTCATTCTCCAAATTGACACGAACCGCGCACCCCAACAGCAAAAAGCACCAACTACCCCGCCAACACTAGCAATTCAAAGCTGAGTGTGCGCTCTGATGACTCTCCAGGAGAAGCTCATGAAGACCACCGACCAGAAACTGTCCGAGCGACGCACGTCGTGGACGTACATCCGAGCGTTGCTATGGAAGAATTGGCTCATCAAGAACCGCCAGCCCGTTGCAACCGCCTGCGAGATCCTCGTGCCCACCTTCTTCATTGTGCTCATGGGACTGCTGAAGCTGATTACCACGACCGTCGACGTACCGCCAGGTTGGAGTGACGACGCCGACAATACGGCGGGTACCAGCTACAACCTGTTCCAGCCTACGGGGATGACCATCGAGTGGTTGGACACCGACCTGCCCAAGTTCGCACTGCACGAGTCAACCATGACCGGGTTGATGTTGAAGCTCGGACGACAGTCCATTGACGACGGTCTGCGCCTGGAAGAATTGTCTGCTTCCGATCTGGCTGCCTGTAGGTCGGGTGTGTTGGCTGGAGGACTCACTGACACGAACACGTCGTCGCCCTACAGCGTGCCGGCTGAGTGTGACGGTAAGGTGGTGCCCTACAAGATTGGCATCGCGCCCGACAATGCCTTCACGCGCAACTACTTCGCAGAAACTCTGGACATGTGGTACCCCCGCATCGACCTGCTGAACTCGTCGACTGAGCCACTCACGATTCCTTCGTTCAAGGAGAGCATCCAGTTCTTCGACACGAACGACGCACTGACGGAGTACATCAAGAGTGACAACTACGGCGACAACCTGGACAACCCGAAAATCTACGGTGCCATTGTGTTTGACTCGGCTCCGTCTGGAGATGACATCGGCTCGTTCGCGTCGATTGAATATTCACTGCGTCTGAACTCGACTCAAGGTGATGACAGAAACTCGGTTGGTCGTGTGCCAACTACTGACAGTTCACTGTCTGACTTGGATTTGTTCCAGAAGGACATTGTGACGGACTACTACTCGGCTTATACCGTGATGGGATTCATGACGCTGCAGACACTCGTCACTCGTTTCGTGACTTGTATGCCTGAGTGGATCTCGGCCAACCAGTCTACCAGTGGAATTTGTCAGCGGTCTCAGACCACGGCGATAGCATCATCCGATCTCGACAGCACGCTTCTCAGTGCTCTGAGCGAAGACAGTCTGATCCAAGAAGCACTCAGCGCGCTGGGAGTGGCAGGGTCTTCGAATTTCTCCAAGTGTGCTAAATGGTTTGTCGAACAGTACCAAGGAATCTCTGCTGACGCCTCTGCGCCAAGCTCCTCACTCCATGCTTGGCGCGACGGTTGCTCCGTTTCCTGTGGACAACTACACCAGCTCGCCATTTTACGAGAATGTCTCGGCAGTCTTCTCGATTGTGTTCATCATGGCATACCTGCTTCACGATTTCTCGCATTCTGGTCGTGCTCATTCAAGAGAAAGAGCTGAGACTGCGCGAGTTCATGAAAATCCTGGGTGTGACTGAGAAGACGAATCACTTTGACTTGGTACATCACGTACGCGGCCCATCCTCTTTGTTGGTGCGGTGGTCCAGGCGCTCGCAGGTCTGGCAGGATTGTTTCCCAACAGTTCGTTGATCGTCACGTTCCTGTTTTTCTTCCTGTTTGGATTGAGTGTTCTGGCGTTGGGATTCCTCATCAGCACTCTTTTCAACAAGGCTCGTGTTGGTGCGTTCGTGGGCATGGTGGCATTCTTCGGCCATGTACGCCAGTCTTCGCAAGGTTTCTCGACAGGGACTGCAATACCCAAGATTGGTTCGATCCTCTCCCCAGTGGCTCTCTCGCTTGGTGTGCAGGTACTGGCGAATGCTGAAGAAACAGGAGAAGGCGTACAATTCTCCACGATGGACACACTCAGCGACAATTACCGTATCACTACGGCTTTGTGGATGTTTGCTTTCGATACGATCCTGTACACGGTGCTTGGACTCTACTTCGACAAGGTAATGCCGAAGGAGTACGGCACTTCGCTCAAATGGTATTTCCCCGTGTCGCCGTCGTACTGGCGGGGTCGCAAGCAACGACAAGTGACCGTCGAGGCTCCTTCTGAGACTCTCTGGACAATGTCGCTCTGGACTTGGACCCGGCGTTTGAGCCGGTCAGCGCAGACCTTCAGCAGCAGGAGCACAACGGTGAGGCTTTAACTGTGCAGCGACTTCGTAAGGTGTTCCAGGTGCCCGGTGGCGAGAAAATTGCAGTGAAGGGACTTGATATCACGATGTACAAGAACCAGATCACTTGTCTGCTTGGCCACAACGGTGCAGGCAAGACCACCCTGATCTCGATGCTCACAGGTATGACAGCTCCTTCCAGCGGCAACGCCACCTACCGTGGCATGTCAGTGAATGAGGACATGGACGAACTGCGTCGGTCACTCGGTATTTGCTTCCAGCACGATGTTTTGTTCCCTGAACTCTCGGTTCAAGAGCACCTCCAGTTCTTTGGACAGATTAAGGGATACACCAATGAAGAACTGCAGGCGGTGGTCGACAGACAGATCCGTGAAGTCGGTTTGACTGAGAAGCGCAACTCGAGACCCAACGATTTGTCTGGTGGCATGAAGCGCAAGTTGTCGGTGGCTGTGTCTCTGCTCGGTGACAGCTCGCTCGTGTTCCTGGACGAGCCCACCTCCGGCATGGACCCTTACAGTCGTCGCAGTACTTGGGAGATTCTGTTGAACAACCGCAATGATCGAGTGATGGTGTTGACGACGCATTTCATGGACGAAGCCGATATCCTGGGTGACCGTATTGCTATCATGGCAGAAGGAGAGATGCGATGCTGTGGTTCGTCGCTCTTCCTGAAGAACCGCTTCGGTGCAGGCTACAATTTGACTCTGGTGAAGGACGATGCCAAGTGCGATGATGATGCCGTAGCCGCCTTTGTGAAATCGTACGTGCCGGCAGCTCAGCCTCTGAGCAACGTCGGCAGTGAGATTGCATTCCAGTTGCCGCTTTACAGCTCGTCAAGCTTCGCCACAATGTTCGCGGATATGGACAGCCAGTTGCAGACGCTGGGTCTGTTGTCGTACGGTGTGTCGGTGACGACGCTGGAGGAGGTGTTTATCAAGGTGGCTGAACTGGCAGATGAGAACAACCAGCACACGCTGGCCAACGCTGTACGAAGAAACTCATCCGTATCTGGTGATGAGTACTACCAACCGTGCGACGAGATCATCACGACCGAGTCGATCTTTCAGAGACACCTGCGAGCTCTACTGCTGAAGCGTTTCCGCTACGCCAAGCGTGACAAGAAGGCGATCATCTACGTCGCTGCGCTTCCCGTTCTACTCATCGCGGCTGGGTTGGGAATTCTCAAGGCCAGTATTGCGATCAGCGATGACTCCTTGAAGGCATTGACAACGGACGCATACTCCGGCAGCGAAACACCAACGCCATACTTCTGCCAAACGGGTGCTGGAGTCGGAGAATGGTGCAGTGAAGTGATGGCGTCGTCCTATTTCTCGGGAGCTGATGCTCAAACACTCTCGATCTCGGAACCCGCTTACGACTCCGACTCGCCGACCGTCTTCGGCGTGACCTACACCGATCCGACGATCAACGCAAGCGGAGCCACGGGTTACAGCGTTGCGTTGGGCCAGCAGCTTTACAATCGCGGATATGGGAAGGGTGCTGATCTCGTGGAGGGGCAATACGGTGCCTACTTGGTGTATGGCGACAGCAACCAGAACTTGTTCAGCTACAACGTGTTCACGAATACGACAGCGTCGCACTCGTCGGCGATTTTCAAGGCTGTGATGGATCAAGCCGTGTATCGCTTTTTCGCTGCGAATAGTTCCAGTGGTTCCTCAGCGGTGGACTTGAAGGTGAACAACTACCCGCTGCCCTACACTATCGCAGCGAAGGCTGTGCTCAACTCTACGTCTTCATTTGTCGCAGCTCTCTTCATCTGTATCGCGTTCACATTCCTGCCGGCATCGATCGTGGTCTTTTTGGTGAAAGAGAAACAAGCAGAGCACAATTCGAAGCACCAGCAGCTCGTCTCGGGTGTATCGCTTCCGGCGTTCTGGCTGTCCAACTACATCTGGGACTTCATCATGTATGCTTTGCCAGCTACGTGTGCGCTGGCACTGATTCTTATTTTCAAGATCTCCCCTCTGACCGGACAGGATTGCGATAGCTGTTCATCTGCAACGTTCCCGTCCGTTATCCTGTTGTTCATCCTCTTCGGGCTCGCAGTTTGTCCATTCACATACTGCTTGTCCTTCATTTTCAAGGAGCATGCATCGGCACAGACGTACACGATCGTTCTCAATTTCATGATCGGTGCAGTGCTGATGATCACATCCTTTATGTTGGATTTGTTCAACTCTACATCCGGCGTGAACTCGGTACTCAAATTTTTTTGGCGCTTCTCTCCGCTGTTCAACCTCGGAAATAGTCTTCTTAGTATGGTTTCGAATGACGTCGACAGTATCCAGTACAGTGAAGATGGTACGACAAGCCCATTCAGCATGGACGTCATGGGCTTCGAGCTCATTTACCTTGTGCTCACGGCTGCCGGTTACATGAGTCTCGCAGTGTATCTGGACTACTCAAAGACATTTGCGAAAACCAAGGAAGACGCCCACGATAATGAAACCTTCGACGAGAATCACGAAATTGACGAAGACGTCAAACGCGAAGCAGAGCGTGTTGCCCGTGGTGAAGCTGACGATGAAGCCGTGAAACTCGTTGGGCTTCGTAAGGTTTATCCTGGTGGAAAGGTGGCGGTCCGCAATCTCTCCTTTGGGTTGAAACGCGGAGAATGCTTCGGCTTCCTGGGAATCAACGGCGCTGGTAAGACCACAACCATGAAAATGCTCACTGGTGATGTCCCACCAAGCCGCGGCACGGCCACTCTTGGTGGCTTCGACATCTTGACGCAGCAAATTGAGGTTCGTCGCCAAATCGGCTACTGTCCACAGTTCGATGCCCTGTTCGACTTGCTGAGTGTGCGTGAGCACCTCGAGCTGTTTGGTGCCATCAAGGGCATTCCCCAATCTTCACTGGACCGTGTCGTGATGGAGAAGATCCAGCAACTCAACCTCGGCGACTTCGAAAACAAGCTGGCGGGCAGTCTCAGCGGTGGCAACAAACGTAAATTGTCAGTGGCCATTGCCATGATTGGCAACCCGGCCATTATCTTCCTGGATGAACCTTCGACGGGTATGGACCCTGTGTCTCGCCGATTCATGTGGGATGTCATTGCCGACATTTCAACCCGCGGCAAGGAGTCGACGATCGTGCTGACAACGCACAGCATGGAGGAGTGTGAAGCTCTGTGCTCCCGCGTTGGTATCATGGTGGGTGGCCGTCTCCGTTGCTACGGAAGTGTGCAGCACCTCAAGTCTCGGTTCGGTGACGGACTCGTGTTCGACGTGAAGCTGGACATGCCGACCCCTGACGAGCTAGAACACTTGGTGCAACATGTCTTCGGCAACGCAAGTGAATTCGTCACATCAGTTGAGCTAGACGACAAATGTCGTGCATTCGGCAACGCTGAACTTGCTGGCCGAGTGACCGCTTCACACCCGACCGGCTACAGTCTTGCTGCCGCCATGGAGCGCGACGGATTTATCCGTGCGGAGGCCTTCTGCTCGTGGTGCGTCGAGGAAACACGCTTCGACGGGTTGAATGACTATCTCATCCAAGCATTTGGCGCCAGCGAGGTGCAGGTGATGGAGCGTCAGAACGACTTTGCTCGCTTCAAGGTGCGCAGTCGCAACAACCAAGTGAAGTTGTCCAAGATGTTTGCGCTGGTTGAAGATGTGAAGACCAAGATGCACATTCGCGAGTACAGCGTTTCCCAGACGACGCTGGAGCAGATCTTCAACTCGTTTGCCAGTCAGCAGGAGGAGGAGCAAGGCGTGGCTCGCGGTGTGTTCCAGTAGGCGTGAGAGTGCTTCGATCTTTTCCTTCGCGTAGAAAAAAATAACTTCAATTTCAAAGCAACTTTTACCATCCTTTGCAGATCAGCAAGACTATGAATGGAAATTTATCTCGACCCACAAGGCAAAATGACCACTATAGTTGTAACAGCTTCATCCTCAAAGTGTCCAAGTGAAACCTATTTGTTTTTGCTGGAGAGGGAGTATGACGGAGTGCGTCAAGAACCCTGTTTGGACTCATTATAATTATATGAATCGCAAACACATCAGCAAACGGGTTGCCCAATTCTGTTATTGACGAGAGCTGTCTTGCAAGTGTCGGAGTTAACTTCGGGGATCCGTCTCCGAGCATCAGAGCCTTGGTCTCATCTGACGATTGCAAAAGCCACTTTCCATTTTCCTTGGCAGCATAAAGCTGAATTTCACTGGCATCCACGTTTTAAAGTCATCCGGCATCTCTGATTTAATCGCTCTCTTCAAATGTATCACCTGCGTCATTGCGTTCATGTTCACTCCAAAATGACGGCTCCCGGGAGCAATACAGCGCAGCATTGGCTTCACAGCAATTACATGGATTGCGCTTTGCTGTATTGCACCTTTCAGCATATTTTGAACGTGGCAAGTCGACATTACTTGCCACACCAGCAAATCTCACACCAGGGAACTATCTCCAAGCTCCAGGCAAGCTATGGCTTCTGAATCAGCATGAAGCCAAATTGCGTTCATCGAATTGTTCACAGTAAATGCAGTGAACGTAAAATTCTGCTCCAGAGTGGAAGTCCAATCGACCAACAAATCCAACAACAGATCCAGACCGGACCAAAGAAATTCAAAACCCAGTCGACAACTTCTTCGCGAGGCAAAACCCGAAAGACGGTCACCCTGACCCAACCAGATTTTGGTCGTTAAAGCAACTTAAGGTCCAACAGCGTTCTGATTGGCTGATAATAGCCCACTTCTCATCTGATCATGGCGCTCCTGCGAGTGTCCTCGAGGTGCTTGGCGCCATCCTTCACGCGGCGTTTCTCGGCGCTCTCGTTCGTGCCGCAGCTGCGCGCGTCCATCCCCAAGTCGCTGCCGGCCGTGCAGAGGCTCGTGGAGAGCTACGAGGTGCGTGCGCGTCGTCCATTGGCTGTAATTGGTGGGAGCTTGAGGCTGATGGTTTGGTGGCTGTAGCGCGATGTACAAACATTCAGCCCGAACACGAAATTCCAGTCGGACGTGGTTTTCGCCAATAACCATCTACGGTACGTCGGAGAACCATTTTGAAATATAAGCTGGGAATCTTATTTCGGTGGACAATTATTGTGGTCTTGCAGATTGTCTGGAATCGACGTCGTTGGCTTTGGTATGATAAAATATTGACCCCGCAATAATTGTTGGCCAATATTTTATTGACCAATATGTTTGGTTTTGCCCGTTTTGCAGACTACGACTACACGCTGTGCCACTACACAGAGGACTTGCAAGACCTCATTTACTCCATGGCCAGAGACTACCTGGTGCGGTGGAGGTTGTTTTATTGCTACAAGTTGAAAATTGATCTAATATTGTTGGACTTTTTGGCTCGGTAGGTGGGCAAGTTGCGATATCCGGAGGGTGTGTCGGTTCTTCAATACGACCCAAGTTTCGCCATTCGGGGACTGACCATCGACAAACAAAAGGGACTTTTGTGCAAGATCAGTTCGCACCAGAAACTGTCCAACACGGCAGTTTTTCGAGGCCGGCAGCGACTCTCGCGGGACGAGATCATCGAGTTGTATGGAGGCTCCAGACACATTTCGGTGCACGACCGCGACTACAACATGGAGCCGCTCAACGACCTGTTCAGTGTCGCCCACGCTTGTTTGTTCGCGGATGTGGTGCAGTATATGATAGACCGAGACATCGAGTACGAACCAGTGGCGCTCGTTGAGGACGTGAATCAGGCCATCGCCAATGTGCATCTTAGTGGTGACATGCACAAGGAGGTGGCGCTGGACCTGCCAAAGTATATCGAGCCCAACCCGACATTAAAGCCGCTTTTGGAGCGTATCCGGGTAAGAAAAACGGTTCTCTAGTGGCGCGCAAACACTTCGCATACTCATACTTACGTACTCACGTATACGTGCAGACTTCCGGGAAGAGGAGTTTTTTGTGCACGAACAGCTCGTTCCCGTACATTAACGCGGGTCTGAAGTATATGCTTGGAGATGATTGGCGTGAGGTGCGGACACCTGACCCCAGCTTCTATCTGATCATCATTACACTAACCGCGCTTATTATATTGTTGTAGCTGTTTGATGTGGTGATCGTGAGCGCTCGGAAACCCAAGTTCTACACTCGCCAGCGCTCATTCCGCAAGCTTGATATTGGACACAAGCAAGTTCAGGTAGGAATTCTTCTGTGGCTGCGATGATCGGGCCTGGAATTTCTCACTGAGTGTTTTTTTCCTGTATAGTGGCATGCAGTCCGAGCTCTGGAGCGTGGGGACGTGTACACACAGGGAAGTCTTCATCACCTTTCCAAGCTGACTGGATGGGTCGGCAGCCGAGTGCTCTACATCGGGTATGTGTTTGCTATGCTCGAGCGTGTCTCCTTTGAATTACTTTTGTTCACGTTTGCTTATGATCATTTTCAGAGACAACTTGTTTTCGGATCTCGTTGAACCTTCACGAGCTAATGGTTGGCGAACGGGTGCCATTATCCGGTAAGTTGTCTTCCAAACATTCAGTCAACGTTAAGAAAGCTTATTTTTTTTTTATGCGATGCGATAGTGAATTGGAGGACGAAATGAAAGTGCAGCGAACACCCGAATACCAGCGGCTTGCTTTCCAGGTAAGATGCGTAGACTGGCAATTTGCCTTATTCCGCACAGTGCTGACACCATTGCTTTTTTTACAGATCAACAAGATCGAAGAGTTAATGCGCAACATCCAAACTGAACTTCGATCGGAGCCAGTGCCTCAGGTATTTCATACGTACAGTTGATATGGGTATCTACGAAGAAATTAACCAACTTGTGGTTTTATTTTACAGAACCATGCTTTCGTGGAGCAGCTCGTGAATGTCCACGAGACGCTTCATATGGAAATGGAGAACCTGATCAACGTCAATTTCGGGTCGGTGTTCCGAGCTGACACATACCCGTCTCAATTTGCGTTCATCGTTCAGCGCTACGTCGACATCTATTCGGCAAGACTAGAGAACCTGTTGGAATACCCGTCCAACCACACCTTCTACCCAGAGCGGATTGCCATGCCGCATGAGCACCTCACAAGGCAATAGTGGTTTTGGAACAGCGTCGAAGCTTGGCGCTAACTCTTAACGTCTTGGATGCTGGAAAAATATAAAAGGTCAATGTTCAAGCTGGTATGTAATATTGGAGCTGTTTTGTGGCTGAACGACTCGTGCCAGTCTCGATTTGAGAATGCTTGCTTTCCACTTTTCTGTCTGCAGGGTCATCGCCGTACGACGTGCACGCTTTGCACCTACTTCTGAGCCTCGCTCGATTTTGATTCTTCGTCCAGCGTTTCACATTGCTCTTGGTGTCCACTTGACTCCTCAGATGTTTGCGAGTTTGTGTTTTGAACGTTTACCGGCTGGGGAGATACGACCAAGCGCAAATTCAAGTCAACAACCAAGTACACTGGATGGAGGCAAGGTTGGCAGTTTACCTTTTGTGCTCGCTGCTTGGCGTGGCTCAGATAATCCGACATCTGCAGCGTTCCGTCCTGGAGTAACGATCCTTGCCACTCCTGCGGCACGTTATCTACCCACACTCTTTTTACGTCCAACATCACGCGCTCATCCATCTCCGCCAATTCGGCTACCATGGATTCGACTTCGTGGTGGTTGACATCCTTCCAGCCGTCAAAAATGCTCATTTTCTCGCTGATAAGCTGCGCATCGCAGTTCAACTCATGTGAGCAAAGAACGTAGCCGTCCAAAGCATCAATTTGCTTCGCTCTCAGCTCGCTTTTGTGGGCCATGATCAGCTGGATAGACCTCTGCAAGTTGTTTTCCGAGCTCTGCACAAACCACAACCGTAAGAGCTTGAGCGCACCCCCATAATAATACAGTCTTTTTGGACGTCTAATATACCTTGATATACGCTGTACGCTGATTTTCAGTCGCGTTGACGAGTTCCAGGACTGCATCAAGACATTCAAGAGTACTAGTCCTAGCATATCTCGTGACATCCAACTGCTCCACGTTCGCTCGAATTCCTGCTGCCTGCTGCTCAAAGAGTCGTCGATTTTTGTTCGTGTAGGTTGTGAAGGCGCTGACACTCGTCCCAATTGCCAGCAGCATGATAGTTTGCACCCTCTGCCCGAAACTGTTCATTAAGACGTTGTTGCTTCTCCATAAATTCTTTCTTCAGCAATTCGAGCTGTTTGCTGGCGCTAGTGGTAGAAACCTCACACGACTTCGCTTCGATCAAAAGTTGCTTCCTTGACCTCGTTAATCTTCGCTGGTATATTTTTTCCAATTTTCCTGTGTACGTTCCCATAAATTCGCGACAGTCTTCAAGATGTCGTCGACTGCTCTCTTCCAAGCCATGATAAAAAAATTGGTTATATCCTTTCAAGTTTGGATTTTTGGCGTCGGACCACACTTTTGTCTACTAGCGACGTTGCGAGCTCAAATCTGTGTTTCAATTGATTCTAATTAACAGGGGGGTGAGCGATACAATTGAGGCAAGGGTGAGAGTGAATTTCTGAGACTAGGGCGTACCGTAGAGACGTCATCGACATCAGTTTCCAGTAGTGACAACAGAACGTAGGCAATCCAGTCGACACACGTGTTGACTGGGACCTTGTTTGCATCGAGATGAGGGCTTGCAATTGCCAGAGAGGATACCACCGCTTGTATCAAATTCCTGACTGGAGTACTCACGTGCGCGCCTGTTAACTCTAGTACCAACGCCCCGTGAAAGCTGTCAGGATAATTCACTAAAGCCACCAACGCGTCTCTTGCGTGGGTGAGAGTACTTTTCACACGCCAGCTACTAACCGGTCCGCCTTGCCAGTCACTGGTAGCCGCCAAAATGTCCATTGCTGGCCTTCAATCGTTGGGTTGTTTCCTTGCTTTCATCCATAGTTCCTCTTTTTGCACCTACAACTTGAACACCCGAGTGAATTGCTCCTTCGTCTTGGTCAGATACGAGATGTCCATTATGTCTGTTTTTTTGCTCTTCTTCGAGATTATCAAGTGGTTTGTCTCCAGCACTTTCAAATTCATTGGAGCTTGTATCCACTTCGGATGCTGTCGACGCATCCTTGTTTTCGCGATCACCATCTTGCGGAGGCTGATTTTTCGCGTCCCATTTCCACAGGGAAGCAGCGAGGTCTTCGAAATGTCCGTACAGTTTTGTCAAGCTGGACTACAGCAATGCGTCACGGCAATATCAGCGCAGCACCCCCTTGGATTTCACTCAAGCTTCTTACCTTTTTTGCTCTAATATAATTATTTCTCTTCTCGTAGTGCTCCTTCTCACTGTCACTTCGCACCTCTTTCATTTTCATATGAATGATGACCGACCAGCCTTTGGGTCCCCTCTTCGTGAAGCATTTGCTCCGTAGTATCATCCCACGAACGCATACCCCCCGACACGAACTGGTACCTGTCAATAAAATCACCCGCGCGAATACCCGCGGCAAAGGCTGGTCCATGCTCGGCAACGTTTGTTACAACGTACCAATATCGAGTTGGCCCACGATGGACAGACAACCCGTAGCTTGAATTGGTATCGGGGCGAACCAAATAGAACTAGGATGCGTTAGTCCCGGTCAATCGCTCCCATAACTCATAACCTACGTGCCTTTTTGGCGATATTCGTGTCGCTTGTGGTGTCGTGTCGAGAAGCAAAAGTGGGTCTACCTTTCCAACTGGCAGTTGAAGTTTCCTTTGTGTACATTTGGTGTGGTCACACGATCTGCACATCACTTTTGCTTTTATCCTTTATATTCCATTGAAACGCGTGACGTAATGGGGCAGCGCGAGTTTGAGCAAAAGTTGGCGGCCGCAGGAGCGCAGCGGGGCGCGCGACCTGTGCGTGGAGCTGCTGCAGTACGTGCGCAAGGAGAAGCTCCGGGAGCCGCAGGCTGTGGCGCGCGTGGGGAAGCTGTTGGTGACCAAGCACAGCTGGGGACTGGGCAACGAGTGTAAGAGTGCTGAAACGTCGGATATGTGTGGAGTTTTAACATTTGATTTAACACTTTTATAATGTGCTTTTTAGTGTGGACCGTGTACGAGCAGACCTTCGTGGCGGCGCTGGACCTGCACGATGACGAGCTGGCCGACACGTGTCTCCAGGCTCTGCAGAAGAAGTTCCCGGGCAGCTCCCGTGTCGCTCGTCTCGAGGGCATGCAGCTGGAGCAGCGTGGGGAGTTCGCCAAAGCCCTGGCGCTGTACGACGAGCTGTTGGAGAGCAACCCAGCCAACATGCTGGTACTGAAGCGCAAAATTGCAGTGCTCAAGGCTCAGAAGAAGACGGCGAACGTGGTGGCGGCGCTCAACGAGCTTTTACGGAACTTCGGCACGGATCTGGCTGCTGTAAGTGGTGTGTGGAAATGTTGAAACGCTTTTACCTGATTTTATGTTGCTTGTTGTTGCAGTGGACGGAGTTGGGTGAGACGTACTTGACCATGGGCGAGTACCGTTACGCCGCATTTTGTTACGAGGAGATGGTGCTGCTGAACCCCATGGACGCCATCTCGCACAGTCGGCTGGCCGATGTACGTTGAAACGGAGTTGGTGGGTTGTGTAGTAATTATCTTGCTGATGAAGAGCTTGTTCGTGGCTCAGATCTACTCGACGATTGGTGGCCTGGACAACCTGCTCACGGCACGCAAGCACTACGCGCACTCGATCGAGCTGAACAAGAACCAGAACTTGCGCTCGTACTTTGCTCTCGTCAGCTGCACCAAGGCCATCGCGGCGCAGCGTGGCTACCGTGCCGACCAGGACGATGACGGAATCAATGAGCGGCTGCAGAAGTTCGCGCTCGACTACATCCAGGACTTCTACGCGGCACACGCGTCTCCGACCTCGCTGAGATTGGTAAGGAGAAATGCCATTTAATCCGTGAATTTCTGGTTCTAAACGGCATGGGTTGTGTTGTTTTGATGTACAGCGCAAACTGCGATCACTGCTCTTTAGCCGCTTGTAGAAGACTCTTAGACAGGCGAAGGACAGTGGTAAACGGTATGCTAGTCGGGTTTGCGTGTTCATCCTGCATGGGCTTATCGACAAGCTTCTAAGAAGAGGATTGGGATATTCTAGGCTCGCTCGTGGGTATGAAGATTGTGTGCTGGTAAATGCATGATCGTTGGACGCGTCACTTGTGCTATCACACGAGTTTTTTTTTGTCTAATCCAGAGTGCGCGCTGCGCCGTATGCAACGGCAAGGTCTGGGTCGATCGTTGAGAGAGGTTCACGCCCCTTGGAACATTTCGGTGAGGCGTCGACGAACCCACGGGACGCGCGAGGACCCGCCGACCAGAACGACAGCGTCAATCTCTTCGGCATCCATGTTATTTGCCTCTAACACCTCGCGAACAGGAATCATCGTCCGCTCCAACAGAGATCCGCAGAGCTCCTCGAACTGTGCCCGTGTCATTTTCACTTCGACTCGAACCGCTTTCGCTCCTTCCCTCCAAATGCAAGCTGCAGTAGCAGTTATAGAATCCGTCAGCTGTCTCTTCAGTAGTTCGGCAGCGTGGCGAACCCCAGCCAAAGTACACGGAGGTGTCATTCCATCGTCATCGAAATGTTTCGCTTCGAACTCCGTTCCTCGCGACGTAATCGGCGAGCCAAGTTGTGTCTCAAATTCCTTGGCTAACCAGGCTACAAGCATCGCGTCCAGATCCTCACCACCCAGATGATTGTCTCCAAGTGTGTCGAGCACGCTGATAGCTCCATTCCGTGCAAAGAGTAACGACACGTCCAGCGTGCCTCCTCCAAAGTCAAACACCAGCAAGAAGCTCACATTCGGGTCCTGATGCAGACCATAGGCGATAGCTGCAGCGGTCGGTTCTTCCAGCACGCGTGAGACCTCTAACCCCGCCTCTCGAAACGCTGCAACAGTCGCGTCACGTTGTCGTGCGTTGAAGTCTACAGGCACCGCGATAACTGCCTTGGTGATCTGATCGTGACCAACGAAGCGGTGAGCCATGGAGCGAAGGTGACGTACCACAGCGCTGCCAATCTGTACCGGCGCGACACAGTCCGGGTGGCCAGGTAAATCCAAGGCGAAGCACACGCCGTCATGCACATTGTCCAGAACTGGTTTGGCCACAAACTCGTAAGGTGTGACGCCATTTGCGTCGACCTCCGACCGCACAACTTCATCGTAGCTGGCATACAATAGAAAAAGTGTTAGGTAAAAATCTACTTTTTCGGGCGTATCAAAATATATCTGCACCTCCGTCCAATAAAGCGTTTCGCGTTGAAGATGGTATGTTGTGGGTCAGTAGTTCTATGAGCACGAGCTTCTCGACCCACCCGCACATCTATCAACGTAATTGACAATGTGAGTACCAACCACGTTGACAAGACGAAAAACAACTTCAGTATCGTTACCTCCATCAGGTAGGAACGCCACTGTGGATGGAACTAGGACATGTCCCTCGTCGTCTGCAATTGCCGTCACATTGTTCTTTTGAGAAATGGCGACCACCGAGTACGTCGTGCCCAAGTCGATGCCCACCACTGTTCAATCATAATAAAGAAAATAATAATAATAATAGAGTTTAGATAATTTACACAAATTATCCAGGATAATATGAGCCCGAACCGTGATCTCTTCCAGTGAAACCTTGACGAGCGAGCAATGCTGCGATCACAGCGAAGGCGCCACCTAGTAGCACCAATATAGAGCCAATGTTCACTCCTCCCCTCGCTGGGGGCGGAGGGTGAGCAGAGCTGCTCATCGAGCCCATCCCTAATGAGAGTTAATATCGGCTGAGCAGATTATTCATTGGACAATGTAGCCATTTTTGAGTGGAAGCATCTGATTGGTTCGTTTGGAAATGGCTATATTTGATTAGCAAAGTTTAGACCCACAAAACTTTCACTCATGAAAGTGGACGAAAAAAAAAAAACGACAATATACCACCCGAAGCCATGATTTTGGGCAGAAGCCATCTGAAAAGCGAAGCCGAAACTATCCATACACTCTCCCACGATTTGTATCACTGCCCAGCGAAGTCTTGCAATGTCGTGTCGACGGTGGTCGCAGATCGATGTGGTGGATCTGACGTGTTCACGGCAACGTTCAGGTCGTCTTTGATTGCCTTCGCAAACTCGATTTTTCAAAAGTCTCCACCCAAGCTGTCTCAGTCAAGTTGAAGACAACAAGCAAACCAGCGGTGCCAAGCCAACGCAACCTCACTTTTCAATTTGCACCGCATCAACCAGCAACAACATATAACGTTGCACTCACCACCAACACTCAACACCATGGCGTTTAACAAGTTTGCGTTCGGGGCCATCGCCATGACCATCTTCGCCACCATCTACAACATCGCCGCAGTCGTCCTGCCCATGTGGAGTGTGAACAAGACCGTCAACGCTGCGCTCAGCGGCGACGTCTCCAGCACCAACTTCAAGGCTGGTCTCTTGGGTTTCTGTGTCGACAGCGAGTTCACGAATGCCAGCACAACTACGACGTTCGACCACTGCTTCTACTACAAGTTCGGCTCTTCGTACGACGAACTGACCGTGCTCAACAGCGACGTGTGGTCCAAGTACTCGTCAGACGGCGTGTGCAAGGGGTACAACAACGCGGGCGACGTGAGTGACGCTGAGCAATTGGCATTCGCGACGGTGCTGGCCACGGCCGCTGGCATGGACGCGGAGCAGTTCGACGAGTTCCTGGACAAGTCGTGCGGACTCTTGGGCACGGCCCCCATGACGTTCGGCGGCATGAGCTTATCGAACGCCGTGATGGCGATCATCGCGATGGTGGGCGCCATCACGTGCTGCAAGGGCAACAAGAAGTTCGTGGGTGGCGGCTTCTTCCTGGCGAGCGTGGCGTGTGTGACGGCCATGCTGACGTTCGTGCTGTGGGTGATGCAGTCGAAGCCGTTGGGCGAGGAGGACGACGCGTCCTTCAAGACGTCGTTCTTCCTCATGATCATCGCGATGCTGCACTATCCTGTGGCGATGTTCATGTTCTGGAAGTACCTGAAGCTGCAGCAGGAAGAGGCAGCGGAGAAGTCTGTGGAAGAAGACCACATGACGTACACGGGTGTGGAGACGCCTGTGAGCGGCGCGCCAGCCACTCTAGTATAGGTTATAGCAGTCGAGCCTTGTTGCACATTAACTCAAAAATGATCTCTTGCATCTTTCGTCTTTCTGCTTGGAACTTTTTAGTTTCGAAAATAGGTTTCTGCCTGGTCGGTAAGCTTAGGAGTAAGTCAATTGAAGGCTATCATAGTCCTGTTGATGCGTTCCGTTGCTTCAGCCTCGTGTAGGCAACACGTTAGCGCTCAGCTGTTCGTGAAGCTACATTGGTGCAGCACTACATATACAAGACTTGTCTTGCTGCAGTTTGTTATGATTACTCCGAGTGATTACCACGTCCTGAGCCCTCGCGTCCTGAATAATCATGGTTTCTTTCTTATCGTGGCGCGGGTGAAAAAAACGCTGCTATATTCTTACTGCCGCAGTCGAGTGGCCGATTTGTCACGAGATCTCTCACATGCTCCAACCAGCTTGATCAGCTTCAGCTACTCTTTAGAACATCTCTTGAGTGAACATATTTACTCGTTCAAACTTCACTTTATTATCATTTTACATGTACGCCCGAGATCCACCCTGACTATCTGAAGTCTCCATAATAAACGTGAACTGGTCGTCGTCCAGCTCCTTCGCTGCCTTCAGCTCGTTCAGGTGCTTCCAGAACATGAACATCGCTAGTGGGTAGTGCAGCATCGCGATGATCATGAGGAAAACGCCGTCTTCAAGGACGCGTCGTCCTTCTCGCCCAAAGGACCTGCTTGAACTATCCACAGCACGAATGTCAACATGGCCGTGAAAGCTGCAACACTCGCCAAGAAGAAGCCACCACCGACCCACTTCTTGTTCCCCTTGCGGCACGTGATGATCGCCATCAGACCATTCGACATGCTCATACCACCGAAAGTCATGGTGCCCATACCGATTAGGCCACACGACTTGTCCAGGAACTTGTCAAACTGATCTGCGTCCATATCAGCGGCTGTGGCTAGCACCGTCACGTACTTCAGTCGTTCCGCGTCGTTCACGTCGCCCGCGTTACTGTAGGCTTTGCACACACCTTCGGACGCGTATTGACTCCACACCTTCTCATTAATGACAGAGAGGCCGTCGTACGCCGACGCGAAGTTGTAGTAGAAGCAGTGGTCGAGAGTTGATGTCGTGGCGTTGGTCAGCTCACTGTCGACACAGAAACCCATAAGTCCAGCCTTGAAGTTGGTGCGGGTCACCTCGTCAGTGAGACCGGAGTTCACGACGGTGTTGACGGTCCACATGGGCAAGACCATGCCGACTGCGTTGTAGAGTGTACCAATGACGATCATGGCCATCGCGCCGTAACCATGTTTGGAGATCGCCATTGTCTGTGGAGGTTGCTCGAAACTGCGGGATTGAAAATGAGGTTTCGTTCGAACATGAACTTTAGTCGACAACGAACAACGACGCTGCTCATGTTTACTGGTAGGCGCGTGAAAATCCATCCTGGTAAACGCCCAGCCGAATCGGCTGGTCTCACCGTGCGTTTATCCTGTCGCCCGCGCCACGAAAGAAGCAAAATCCAGACCGAAACTTGATGGATTATTCAGGACGCGAGGGCTCCAGTGACGTGGTAATCACTCGGGGTAACTCGACTAACAAACTGCAGCTTATCGGAAGACAAGTCTTGGTATATGTATGTGGTTGCTGCACCAATGTAGCTGCACCAACAACTGAGCGCTAACGTGTTGCCTACACGAGGCTGAAGCAACGGAACGCATCAACAGGACTATGATAGCCTTCAATTGACTTACTCCTAAGCTTACCGACCAGGCAGAAACCTATTTTCGAAACTAAAAAGTTCCAAGCAGAAAGACGAAAGATGCAAGAGATCATTGAGTTAATGTGCAACAAGGCTCGACTGCTATAACCTATACTAGAGTGGCTGGCGCGCCGCTCACAGGCGTCTCCACACCCGTGTACGTCATGTGGTCTTCTTCCACAGACTTCTCCGCTGCCTCTTCCTGCTGCAGCTTCAGGTACTTCCAGAACATGAACATCGCCACAGGATAGTGCAGCATCGCGATGATCATGAGGAAGAACGACGTCTTGAAGGACGCGTCGTCCTCCTCGCCCAACGGCTTCGACTGCATCACCCACAGCACGAACGTCAGCATGGCCGTCACACACGCCACGCTCGCCAGGAAGAAGCCGCCACCCACGAACTTCTTGTTGCCCTTGCAGCACGTGATGGCGCCCACCATCGCGATGATCGCCATCACGGCGTTCGATAAGCTCATGCCGCCGAACGTCATGGGGGCCGTGCCCAAGAGTCCGCACGACTTGTCCAGGAACTCGTCGAACTGCTCCGCGTCCATGCCAGCGGCCGTGGCCAGCACCGTCGCGAATGCCAATTGCTCAGCGTCACTCACGTCGCCCGCGTTGTTGTACCCCTTGCACACGCCGTCTGACGAGTACTTGGACCACACGTCGCTGTTGAGCACGGTCAGTTCGTCGTACGAAGAGCCGAACTTGTAGTAGAAGCAGTGGTCGAACGTCGTAGTTGTGCTGGCATTCGTGAACTCGCTGTCGACACAGAAACCCAAGAGACCAGCCTTGAAGTTGGTGCTGGAGACGTCGCCGCTGAGCGCAGCGTTGACGGTCTTGTTCACACTCCACATGGGCAGGACGACTGGCGGCGATGTTGTAGATGGTGGCGAAGATGGTCATGGCGATGGCCCCGAACGCGAACTTGTTAAACGCCATGGTTTTGGTGGAACCGATTTGTCGCTTGTGGTGTAGAGTAGATTGGGCTCTTCACCGTGTTGTGAATTTGAGAATGAGGCTATTGTTGCTGTGAGAAGCGAGATAGGGACGTACAGGACAGGACGCTATTGTGCTTGGCCCCTCTCATGGATGACGAGCGCTAAAGTCACCTCGCTGCGAAAGAATCGAGTTCAAGACGAAGCAATCCCAAGGTACCGACGGATGGTAGTAAGCTCGTGGGTATCAGCTGGCGGAATGGCTGTCTCAATGTAGGATTACCGATGCAGATGTAGCTTTACTGCGGCGGTAAACAATGTTATCAGGTTGTGCAAAAAGTTCTACAACACGTACGTGTATGGACGTGAATTCATCCGGGTGAAAACTCAATGAAGCCTCCTGCAGTTGAGATAGTTAGACGTCGTTGAAAGCGGGGGCAATCGTGGAGCAGCCCTAGTGATGAGGCATCACGACAACAGCGAAAACTGCAGTCAACGAGTGTACGTTTGAGCTGACTGAGCGGCTGCTTCAACGCAAGAAAATCCGCGCAAACTGCGATTGCGCCGCGAACACCGCACTATCGCCATTGTAAACACTCGTAGCATCCTACAGGATCTGTGGCTCAGGTACAGCGATATACACGTGCACTGCGGCGCTTGCTTCTGCATGTTTTCCCACAGCATAATTCGTAGACCTCGCTGCTCTAGCAATCTGGCACTTCGTTTTCAAACTCCATTCTCGAATTCACACTTCATCGGTGACTCGAACACAGCGCCAAGAAAACCAAATCTCAAACCCCAGAAGCTGCAGCAATGGCGATCTCCAAGTTTGGATACGGCGCCATCGCCATGGTCACGTTTGGCACGCTCTACAACGCCGTCGCTATGGTTCTCCCAATGTGGACCGCCAACGAGACCGTCAACGCGGCGCTCACCACCAAAGTCTCCAGCACCAACTTTAAAGCTGGCCTCATGGGCTTTTGCATCGACAGCGAGCTCACGAACGCCAGCACTGTGCTTGATCACTGCTTCTACTACAAGTTCGGCTCTTCGTACGATGATCTGGCCGTGCTCAACACCGAGATCTGGTCGAAGTACTCGTCGGATGGCGTGTGCTCAGGCTACAGCAACGCGGGCGACGTAAGTGACGATGAGCGCCTCAAGTACGTGACGGTGATTGCAACGGCTGCGGGCATGAATGCCGAGAACTTCGACAAGTTCCTGGACAAATCCTGCGGACTCTTGGGCACGGCCACCATGACGTTCGGCGGCATGAGCATGTCGAACGGTTTGATGGCGCTCATCGCGATGGTGGGCGCCATTACGTGCCGCCAGGGCGACAAGAAGTGGGTCGGGGGCGCTTACTTTCTGGCGGGCGTCGCTGCTTTCACCGCAATGTTGACGTTTGTGTTGTGGCTCGTGCAAGCGAAGCCTCTGGGGGAGGACGATGACACCTCGTTGAAAACGGCGTTTTTCTTGATGATCATCGCCATGCTGCACTACCCACTGGCGGTGCACATGTTCTGGAAGCACTCGCAACTCGACTTCGGAAAGCACAGCGGATCGGCGGCCTAGTTTGACTGCAGGAAGCCAAGCAGTAGAATTGTTAACGCATACTACTCCATTTTGCACTTCTTACACTCATAGTTTATTACGTTGAGGACATACCAGACAGACCGCTCTGTGTCGAATCAGCTCTTTGACCCTCCCATTTGCCCTCTGTCTGGTTGGCATGCCAAGCATTTGCTCTACCCGTAGACTGAGAATTGATCCGAGAACCGTAACGCTTGCTGCACCGATACACTCGTCGTAACTATCATGACGCCTCCGTCGCTGCGTCGGCCACACGTGGTTCGATTTTCAGTGATCGAGCAAAGCATGAGTCAGCATCCATGAACGGAGTTGGCGAGCAAATGTGTTCCTAGATACGTGCAAGATGCAAAAGTCAGCTTAGTAGCACACGCTGAAGTAATTGCAAATGCCTATCAACTTACCAGCACACGTTTCTCCGTCGGCAACAAGTATGGCGTTTTCTGGAACGACAGCATCCGTTGAATAAGGTAGCCTATGGAGCGAATTTTCTTGAAATTGATGAGGTCGCCCTCCACACGATCAGGGTACTCTTGGAGCGCAATTACGTTTTGGATCACCACGCCCATGTACGGAATCAAGGGCGGGGTCGCTTCCTTCGTAAATTTGTTCAATGGTCGAGCTCCCTTCTCAGTAAGCGGCACCAGCTCTTGCCATAAATCACGCGCTTGCGGCGGAAGCCGGCCCCACGTTTTCTTCAAGCGGAAAAGCGATGAATCGTTCGCCGCATTCATGACTGCCATAAATCCATCCAAATTTTGTAGAGGAGAAAGCAGACAACCGGCAACACGAATGAAATACGCAAGGATCTCCGCACGCTGATCCACATCACTTCGCATCAGAATCTGGCTAACCACCCAAATGGAGATGTGGTTATGCAGCAGGCGTAGCCGCTGGTATCCTGGTGTCTTCTCAGCATTACGCTTTGAAGCCAAAACCTCCGACACTGGTGCAAAGCAAGACACATTGTTAGCCCTTTGGCTTCGTACCATGAAGTTGCAATTCAGGCATTACCTTTAATCTTACTGAAGAGGTAGTGTTGCATCAGTGTGATCTGCTGTGCAATGATGCTAGGGTCCAGATCCAAAATCCTGTTGTAAGCAAATATCGAGGGTAAATGTTAGCTTCAGCTCAAATTTACTTGTTGCAATGCAGCAAAACGTACCAGAGCCTTGTCATTCGTTGCTCGGGGTACGTGCGACCGACGTTAACACCTCTTGGCTGCCAAGGAGTAATAGTCGTCGATCGTCCTTCTGACAAAGTTTCGAGGTTCTCTTCCGACTTTACGACAAACGTCTTCTTTGTCTCTCCCGTCTTCCATACACCAGCTAGCGACATTCGCCGCCGCATCGCCTCTGTGATAATTTCCATACCGGTTGCAGCGCCAAACAAGTCATCATCCAAGAAATCGAGATTTGGGTTCGCTTGTTTCGCAGTGCAAATAAACTGCTTCAGCGACGTGTAATCGCCTTCACAGAACGAAAGGACCTGAAATTCTTGCATTCGGTTCGATAGGCAAGCATCTGCGAATTCAGGCAACAAGGACGCAGCGAGCCATTGTGCACATTGAGGGTCCTCCTTGGATAGCTCATCCGTTAGGGGCACCAATTCTGCGTACAGCTCGGCAACGTAGTTGAAGACATCCATATTGCACTCCACACTGTGCTTCAAAATCTCTACCAGCTTGTTCAGTGCGCTCAAAACCATACGCCGCACGTAGAGGCCTGATTCCGTTCCCAATGTATAACGCTTCCAAAGAATTCGCAATATGTCGACCATTTCCCGATAGTTGTCGGCACTTCCATTGGTGGCATAACCACAATACCAAATGAGCGCGTTGAAGTTCCTCTTGCCGGTAATTCTCAAAACGGAGCAATAAATCAGCAATGGCGTCGAATGTCCCCGCAATGATCTCTTCCACACCGTCGTTCTCCTCCGTTACAAGATCCTTGATACTCAAACTTTTTCCTGAAAGATCCTTACGGCCAGTTAGTGACATGGGAATGTCAGCCTGCTCCAGCTCGTCAACGTCGTCTTCGTAGTCGTCGTCATCCGAGTCATCATTGCATAGGTCACTGTAACCGTCAGTTTCAGTGGGGCTATCACCGCTGGACCCATTCTCTTCTGCGAGCGCATGAGAAGAGCGACTTGCTTCCGCCATGGATACTGCCGATTGTCCAAATAAATCGCGCATTTCTGCATTGGCATTATCTCCCATTTTCGCCAACAGACACGCGAATAACTCGTCGCAGCCATATAACGCAGCGTAATGCAGCGGTGTCCGATACACTTCGCAAACTGCCAACATATCGGCACCGCTTTGCACGAGGTAGTTCATGGTCGAAATGACAGAAGAATTATCCACGTGTATGCTGCTACGCAAGTCGACAGTCGTATGGTGGTGAGCATGATGGTGGGGGGCTTCTCCCATTGGAGATGGCACTGACGGCGATAGAGCAGCAATTTTTTCCATAGCCATGCCGTGGTCTTTAGCAACAGCAATCATTAGAGGTGTCAACCCTTCACTTGTGCGAACATCAACATCGCAGCCCTTTTCAACAAGCAGTTGGCACACACGTTGGCTTGCGCTAGCTGCAGCAAAATGCAGCGGCGTCTCTCCGTGCAGCGTGCGAATGTCCACTTGAGCACCATAATCGAGCAGTCCTTCCACCACATTCGCCCGACCGCTTTTTGCGGCGAGGGCGAGGGCACTCATCCCTCGCTGCCAATTTCGTGCATTTAAGTCGATGTTGCTATCGGCCTCCATTATTGCGTCGATGCCGCCGAGGTATCCTCTCTCCGCCAAAAGCATTACAGGCGTATTGCCATAAATGTCTACCGTATCGACAGCGGCTCCATGAGCGAGCAGCTTCTTGACAATCAAGACAGCCTTGTCTGCATCGCTCAACGTAGCAGAGGCCCCATTTGCTGCTTTAGTCATATCACCGGAAGATGCACTCATCGTTGCGGGCATAATGCAGGGAGAGCCTACCATATGCAACGCACTGTGACCACATTCCCCGATAGTCCTTACTTTCGCGCCGTGCTGGAGCAAATATGAAACGACGTTGAAATGCAGCGCACTCACCGCAACGTGTAGTGGTGTGTTACTGCCGCACTCATGAGCCACATAGTTTACATCGGCACCATTAGCGAGCAGCATCTGGACGCTAAAAACATCACCACGCTGGCAAGCATGCATTAGCGCTACATTCCACAGCGCTTTGTTCGATGTCAGAATCTTGAAGTAACTGCTGCCTGGGATAAATGCTAGACGATGGGGGAGGCAGACTCCAAGAGTAACGTCATGATGTCTTGAAACGGCCACAAAACCACGTTTTGGCCATTCACTGTCACCAGAACATACCCACGCGTGATGATAGTACCCACAGCTGAATACCCGTGGGGTGAAATATGCTCCACTATGGCACCGTAGCGGTATGTCGGTTCCACCTCAAACTCCAAAACGCGTCGCCAATCGCCATCAATCGAAAGTGTGATTTGATCTTTGAAAATATCCTCCAGTACCGCCGGGATACTCACGTTACTGATAAAATCGACGGCATGGGTCAAAATGTTCAGTGATGTTTCATCATCAGGGGACCTGGCGACGGCCCAGGAACCATTCAGCTCTGTAAGCAAAGTCTTAAGTGAGATCAGGTTTTCCAGTCCGCTATTCGATAGCACGTAGGTGAAAATTGGAATGATGTCGTCCGTTTCGAGCGGCTCAAGCTCACTCAGCGTATCATGCTCCTCTGCATACGTGGTCTGAATTTTTTTGATTGTACTTGTAAGAACATCGTATTTGGCTGCGGGTAACGGGACTTGAGCGATTTGCGCAAGAATCCGAGACGCCTTTCGCCACTCCTTCCACGAGATTTGGTGCACTGGAATATTGAAGTACATCTGATCTTTTCCTTGAAGCCACCGAACCTTGCGGTTAATCGAGGCTTCGTCTTCATGATACACGCGTCTCAAGTACGTATTCACCTTGTCTTGAAGCGACTGGAACAAATGTTCTTCCACGTGACGAGACACAGCAGACCGCAAAATATCACGCGATATCGGGAGCACATCATGGTTTTTATCACCAGTGCTAATACCATTGTCGTCATTTCCAGGATTCTGAAGAGATGCCAAAATGCGGTCACCATGATCTCTTACGATAGATTCTACGATCGTTGCGTGGAAATCACGGAACTGGCGAAGCGCACCCGAACCCCGGTAGTCAAACGAACTAACGAAGCTCTTGAACTTCGCTGCCTCAGGGGACTTGCTCGTGTGAAGCACCCGCCGCAGTACCGCTACAATTCGAATACTGCGTGCGTCAATGGTGGATGTACGGATTCGATTACCCTGCGAGGCATCCCCCGACTGTAGCAGGCTGCTGGACCCAGCCGTTCCCAGCAAAGCTGCAGATGGGGGAATCGTGCTGCTGCCCCCACCTGACAAGCTCTGCAAGAGACACACCCAGGCACTCGCATCATCGTCATTGGAGCCGGAGCAAACAAACGAAAAGTCTTCACCCGCCACCTCAAAACAAAATGGTCGTTTCGTTTCGTCCGGCTCGAGAAAGCGGACCGACAGCATGCCATCTTGCAAATGCATTTCTCCTCGCAATTTGCCGAAATTGCTGCCTTTGTAGTACTGGAGCGACGCCCAGTACTCACCCGTCGCTAGATTTGTCCGCTTGATCAGCACAAAGTACCGCCGCTTCCACGTTTTCCTGTTTCACATCACACGCAGCGTTAGCTCCAACCTCTGATTTCCTGCTCGAAACAACCTCCCACGTACATGACGTTCGCCTGTTTGTACAGCCACCCACTCCTCACCAGCTCCCGATCAATGCGCACCGAGGACGCCGAGCTTCTGCGCGACCCCTGCGAGTTGCTGCTCGAATAGCTGGACGTCAGCTCCGTGCTGCGGGCGGACATCCTCAGCAGCGTCTCCTGGTCCGGCACTCTCACGGTCCTGCCAATGGGCACTCCTCTTCTGGCTGAGACTCTCCACGAGAACTTCTTGCTGCCCATATGCCTGTGCGCTCTCTGTGCGTCCTCGGCCGTCTGTAGCACAGGCACAAAGTCGTCTTCCTCGGCGTCGTACTCGCCCACCACCACTTTGGCTTCACCCTCGTTCTCCTCGCCTGCCACACGCACTTCGGCCTGGTCCGCGCCGTCCAGACGAAAGCCGCTGCTGTCCCTGGCGGCCTCCAGCACGGGAATGTCTCCGTCCGACTCGCCCCGTCGTCTCGAGACGTCCGGGGGCTGCGCGCGTCTGCGTGACGACGCGGCGTCGACTCTGGCGGCGTCTTGGGCTCTCAGAGGCGGCAGCGGCGGCGGCGCGCGCCTGGACATGCGCTGCAGCTGCACGGGGGACGCCACTTCGTCCATGAGGAACGTGCTGAAGCTCAGCTGGCCGCCGCGGCCCGAGTCCGTGGCGGGCGACGAGCCCGCGGACGTTTGGCGCTCCATATCTCGCTTCAACGACTCGGCCGCGACTCGGTGCAGGTCCAGCGCGCTGCGGTTCATGCGCGGGCGGGTTTTATTACGGTCTGAAATGGGTTTTTCGTCGTCCGACTGGGTTTTTCACGCCACCGAGAGACGATTCCGCCGATTTCTCCTCTCTCACGCGGGCGCCGGCGACGAACCTGGTACGGGCGGAGAGAGCGCGAGAATGCACACGAGATGACGTACGTGTGGACGCCCACAGATGCCTACAGACGCGGAGACGGCGCGCGGGAGACGCAGCAAGACTCGCGAGCGCGGGCTTCTTTTCGGGTTTCCTTTGCGCTTGGGGCGTCAAGACGATAATGAAGTGGCACTTAAGTGGCGCGTAAGTGGTGATGATGTAATCGAAAATCTAGCGTGTATTTTACCGTTAGCTTTCCAATCCACGACGGAAAAATACCGCCTGAAGTTGCTATAGACACTTAATGCATTCATATCCGGTGGGGTCTTCTTACCTGCAGTTTGCTACTTTGCTGGTAATCGCAGCGATCGGAGACGAGACTGCTTAACATTGCCAATTTCGCGTGGCGACGACCGCCGCCGCGTTGTGAATTTACGTGTCAATATGTGTACAGTAGCTGCTCGCCGCGTCTCTGGCCTGGCGACGGCGCGAAGCTGCTCAGCTTCGAGCTCTTTGCCATCCGTACCGGAGTGTACATGGCAAAACTGTGCGTGTGCCATGAGGCTGGAGAGCAACATCGGCCAAGTCAAAATGCAGCAACCGCTTCAACGTTCAAAAACTTTAGTGTCCCACTCGTGTCACCTCGCTCCAGTAGCAAGCGAACTGGAATACAAAAACCCTCAGTGATGAACGCAGCCAGCAAACAACAGTCTCCAGTATCATGTCTGCAACCACCTTCATCAAAGTGCAGCCACCGAAAACCAAAAACTGCGGCAACTAAGGTTTCGGTCAGTACTGGCTGGTGGTGCCCCGCCAATACAAACTGATGCACTTCGGTGGATAGGCTGCAGTCGACTACAGTCTCCGCCACCTGCCACGCTGATCTTGTGGCGGCGTCCATTTCGTAGCTCACCACGCCGCCCCAAGCTGCCGATCCAGTTGGTACTGACGAAAGCCGATGGAGCCCCAAGGAGCAGCTCATCGGTAGCTTCACCCGATGATCTATCGGGTATGTCCGTCCGTTCAAATGACCGCATGCTTTCGAGTCGATCACTTTTGATTTCACTCTCAACGCGCCAACTCCAACGCAACTATGGCCAAGATGCTCGCTTACTCTTCCGCTGTACTCGCAGCTCTCAGCGCTACCGAAGCTGCCGTCGCTGGGATTTCGGCCAACGAAAGCTGCTCCGTGGTCGATTTCACCGCTCAAGACACTCAGTTTCTACTATTGAACAATGCGGTTGACGTTGCAACACAGTCGACACTGCTGCACACCATCGTCAAAGACTACGACCCCTGGTGCTGCAAAACATCGATCTCGGGGAGTTTTCGTATTCCATCCTGGGCCAGGACCTCACATTTACACCAACACTCGACAAGTTGAATGTGACGGGCCTCGCGAATGTTGCCGGAGCATCTCAACGCTTCGTCCTCGAATTGCGTGGACAACGGAGCCCACTGCGACGGAGAGCTGTCGATCGAAGCTACCTCATCCAGGGATACGGTATCCCTGACCTTCGAAGAGATCGACACTTCCATCACGGTAGACGTCTCGCTCACACTGGGCAAGCCCACATTGGCAGTCAATGTGCAAGCGAACATGTACGGCTGCGCAGCGAGTGCACCCGATTGCGACGACTTCACAGTCACCACCATCGAAGTCGCAGGCGTCGACGGCAAGTAGAGCAGCATCATGGACTCGCTACTCTTCAAGGATGCAGCAGTTCAGACTGTCACCCTGGACTTTGACTCCATTGTTGACTCGGACTTCAGCTTCCACAGTTCTGGTGCCATTATCTCTGCGATCACGGATGCCCTAGCGGACTTCTCGGCCGATCAAGTCAACAACAAGGGCGACGCATATGACTCATTCACGTCTGCCATCAACAACCAGTTGCTCTCCGTTGCCAACGACTACGTTGACTCGAAGCTCAAACCCAGCTTTGGAGCCACGTGCATTGAGACCTAAAATCTTTCATGTTGTTGGTTGTATAAACTTTGTTGATAATAGTACACGCTACTCGTTGTGTTCTTGAAGATTGACTCGAGATTCCTGATAAGTTCTTGCCAGGATTAGGATTAGTTGCCTAAGGATAGTCGACTCAGTTCGTGTGTTATTATTGCGACGGTCGCTGGAATTAGCGCTCGTTCATCTCCTCCAGGCATCAGGTCTTGATGGTTGAGGATCGATCAGTCTCGAGAAGGTTGAGCCAGAGCACAGCAAGTTGTTCAGTGGACTCGATGGACGTGATTGAGACGGACACCGCGGACGTGCAGGTGAACTCGGCAGGTGCTACCAGCTATGTGAACAACTACAAGATCATGAATATGCTGGGCGAGGGCACCTTCTCCAAGGTCTATCTGTGCCAGAACGAGGCAGGCAGCGAGTTCGTAAGTGAGATGACGAATCTTGAAAGTCCCATTCATAACTCTTTGCTTTGCTCTACGCTCAGGCTCTTAAGGTGATCAACAAGTCGATTCTGAAGCGCAAGCGCGAGTACAAACGCGTAGACGGGAAGCTGGTTCTGTCCAATGCGTTTCAGGTATGGGTGAAATGGTTTGCACTGCCAATGTAAACCTAGCTCTCACATTTCGAGTCACTTGTTCCTCTCCAGAAAGTTCAAAAGGAGGTGGCTATCATGAAGAAATTGGCACACTCGAACCTGGTGCGGTTGTACGAGGTGATCGACAGTCCGGCCGACGATAAACTCTTCTTGGTGCTCGAGTTGATTCGCGGAGGTCAGATCATGTACTGGGACGACAAACAATTTCGTTACTTCGCTCGCAACACCCCAACTGGAGTATTAAGCAAGGACACCGCTCGCGAGTGCTTGCGGGATGTTGTCGCTGCACTCGACTTCCGTACGTTGTAGAAAAACAAAGTTTTGTCATCGGTTTACTAACTTCTTGAATGTATTTTGCATACCAGTGCACCGGAACCACATCTGCCACCGTGACATCAAACCTGAAAACATTCTTCTCTCCGGGAGTGAATACAAACTCGCTGATCTCGGCGTCGCGTATATGAACGAGGACGAATTTTCGGCTGCAGCTAGGGCGGGGGACTCAGCAGCTTTGAAGCTTCGCAGTACAGAAGGAACGTACCATTTTCTAGCCCCCGAATGCACAACAGGGGATGAATATGACCCCTACCAGGTCGATGTTTGGGCGCTGGGGGTCACCATGTTCACGTTGCTGTTAGGCACACTGCCGTTCGGTACAAGTGTTGCCTCCCTCAGCGACGTGATGACCTCCATTCGCGAAGATCCCCTTATTCTGCCCCCGGAACTTGATTCGGAATGTGCAGACTTGCTAACACAACTCATGGAAAAGAATCCCAATACGCGGATCACGATTCCGCAGCTCAAGATGCACCCGTGGGTTTCTCGAGCTGGTGGCGAGTTGGATCGACGACAGTCAGGGCTCGAAGTCGTGGTCACCCAGCAGGAGATTGAAGCTGCGTTCACGCCTGTCAACAACTTTATCCTTGTGATGAAGCTCAAGATGAAAATGTCTACACGATTGAACAAAGTCCGCAAGTCACTAGCTACCAATGTCAATGGCACCCGACGTGTTGAAGAAGTTCCAATCACAGCTCATTTTCTAGTGCCTCCGTCTGAAGCGAGTGAAGACGAAGGCTCCTTGTCAAAGACAATGGAAATGGCACACAGCGAGACCTCGCCAATAATGACCGATCGATTGCAACGGCGGTCGAGTCGCCTAATGGAGAGTATTAGTGATACGATGGGTTCCCTCACAACGACGATAACGCGTCGTAAAAGCCAACTGGTAATTATTCCGCCAGTGTTTGACGGTGCAGCACCCACCGAGTCTGCACCAGTGCTAGGTGAAACTTCTCCTGGCAAGTTAGAGACCAATGGACGTCCCGGTGCGCTAGTTCGGAAGATGTCTAGACGGAACTTGCAGTCTGTCCAACAGCTGATCCCCGGAGCCTTGTCGAACGAAGAACAGAGAGAAGACTTATCACCAGCAAAAAGTGATGCGGCATCATCCCCTTTGAAAAGCAGCAGCAACAATTCTGTGGGGTTATTGACTGGAAGTGCATCTCCAGGCAAAGGAACAGCGGGCCCCCCTTTATTCTCACAAAGACTGATAAAACGCAAGTCGTCCTCGTTCAAAGGATGCATTCGGATTGTTGAAATTCCGGAAGGTGCTACTACATCCGAGGCATTGAGCCCAACATCAAAAAGGAGAACAGATTCGATGCCTCGCAACGGTGACCCCACTTCTAATATCACCGCAGCGCAAAATGCAGTACAAGAACTACACGCCGTTGACAAGGATTTGTCCCCAAGCAATAGGCCGCTACCAGGAGGATTGGCGCGACGTAACTCAATGTCGTTCCGAGCTCTGGTTACCACACCTGAGTTACCCCCGTCAACAGAAGCGGACTTTGAGGCACCACGAAGCTCAACCGATGACACTACTATAACTACTCATGGCGAAACTGGTACTGCACATGGAGCGGTACCATCAAATTCACCACAATCTATCACTCGCCCAGTCGTACTCGCTCGACGATTATCTAGGCGAAACTCGAAATCCTTTCGAGGACTAATTACTACGGCGCCGGATGCAACCAGAAGTGGAGTTGCAAGAGATCGCGGGGGTTTCCCAAGCGTAGCTGCGCAAAAAGAGCACTCGCCATCAAAAACGGGATTGAATGCCGCAGCTTTTGAAGCGGATGCTGAGGCCGATACCAGCTCTGTCCGTTCGCCTACCAGTATCAGTCCTGCAGCATTATCTCGACGCCTGTCAAGGCGTAACTCGACGTCTTTTAAGACTCTTGTTTCTACAGCTAATGCAAAAGACGCCAAGACGCCAACAGAAAATGAGCAATCAAAAGACAAATGTGCACGAACAAGTGATACAAGCACTACAGCTCCAAGTGATAGCAGTTTGAAAGGCTTTCCTGAGGCAAAGGCCCCAAGCACGACGGATCCAACCAGCTCGCCCGGTTTGCTAGCTCGAAGGCTATCACAACAGGATTCGGCATCATTTCGGACGCTACCCCTGAGAGTAGATGTTACGGGGTCTGGTGAAAGGGCCCATACATCAGCTAGAATCGCTTTGGGCACATTGTCACCTACCGCTGGTAGCTCGAGCGATATATTGGGAGTCACTTCCCCACTGGCGCGCAGTGTTGACGAACTGCACTCACTCCAAATGAACTCGTCACGCAGCCCACTCGGCTCTCCAAAGAATAAGCCTACACTCGAGCACGATGCGCTACCTCGACAAACTTCACCAAAAGCGAAGCTCCCGGTGCTGAAAATCCTCTCGCCGATATCATCACCCGTTGCATCACCTGTTACTTCTCCGAATAAAGCAGACGACTCTGGTGAGTTTGACTCAACTGGAGACACCCCGCGAGGACGAGCTAGCAACCCTACCCAGTCAAGCGACTCTGCTCAACGTTTATCGCCGGTCAAAGTATCGCCCCTGCGAAGGAAACGTTCCTCCAGCTTCGACGCGGATGGGTTATCGCCAGGTTCAGGTAATGCTGACAATAGTGCTGTGTTTGCAAGTAGTGTTGGCACCATCCCCGACTCCTGCCTCTCCAGAGCCAACACCTAGCGTGACGGAGACTTCAATTCTAAGTCATCGACTCCCCGGATCACCTGATGCATCCGACCGAAGAGCGACCTTTTCAACCAGGGCAGCCTTACCGCTTTCGGAGGAAGGAAAAAGATCAAAGTCACCCCACAGGAAACTACATCGCAACCAATCGATGATCGCTGGGCTCGATGCAGACGACTCGGACAGTGCTTTGACGCGCAAAACGTCTTTGGCCAGGGTGCTGGACGCGTGCCTCAACATTGGTCGGGCAGCCGATCGAATAGTGATTGAGGCCCCATCTGCAGCAACCACCAGCACCGAGACAGAAGCACAACTTTCGCCACTAACGCCAACTCGACGGTATCCGCTGCACGTTCCGCCGCTGCACCGGCCCGAGGAACAAGCTGCTCGACCAACTCGGAGTTCCATGAATCACGGGCACCATCGCCACATTTCACCGCTCGAATCGATCGAGAATCCGTCGCGACTGGAATCATCTCCTGTCCTTGGCAACAAGTCATCGCCGACGCTGGAGGAGTCGACCTCTCGACGGAAGTCGATGGTGGAGACGCCCGACTCGCTGCGGTCCCTCATCTTTCGAGGCCAAAGCTCCGTGCGCCTGAGCATGTTGGACGAGAAGCGAGGTGCGCATTCCGTCGTGACTGACCAAATCAGCAGCCTCAAGTCCAAAGTGTGCGGCATCATGTAGTGGACTTTTGCTAAACTAGACCAGCAAGTTGCCTTTTTGAACGGTTCTTAAACAGCCAAGAGAAAGTTCTTTTGGCGCCAAGATCGACGCGCGACGGGACGTTAGCGCTTGAAAGCTGCTGCAAACTTCAGCCATCGCAATTCATTTAATGAAGTCGCGCCACCAACTCAAACTTGGAATCGTTTTGGCGGGACAGCGAGCACATCCTCTTTGAATCGCGCTGCTTCAGATTCGTCCCATTCGCCAATTTGCGGCCAGGGGCTCAAACGGTGCCGGACAATCCCAATCAATCCCACCACATGGCAGGCCCAGCACCGACTTCCGCGCTGCCGGCCATCGCCACCAGCTTTGTGCGCAAGTTGTACCGCATCCTGGACCAGGAGAGCACCGCCGTCATTGCGTGGGACGCGGACGGCGCGTCCTTCGTGGTGCTGGACGGCGAGGCGCTGGACGCCCACGTGCTGCCTCGGTACTTCCGCGGGAGACTGGACAACTTCCGCCAGCAGCTACGAGAACACAGCTTCAGTGCAGAGCCAGCGGCGCAGGGGCAGGAGCGCTACCACCACCGGTTCTTCCGGCGGGGCTGTCCCGACCAGCTCAACCTGATCACACACTCGCCGCTGCCGAGAAAGAGGCCTCCTAGGAAGAAGAAGCGCAAACAGGAACACGTGCCCATTGCAGCTACAACCGACAACAAGATAGTCAAGAGCAGCGACACTAGGGACGTGCACCGCGCGACGTCGCTCGTTGTGCAGCAGGAGTTTAAACACGCAGTCATTGACGACCCTGCAGCTCTGGCGGCCAACCCGCTGTTTGCAGCCGACGATTCCTCGCTGAGTGGACTCGTCCACGGCTTAGCAGAGGACACGTTGGCTGCAGCACCCGTAATGTCGACCACGGGTTTGACGTCTGGGAAGGAGGAAACCATGTCGGAGGACGTCATGGAGGCGCTGCTGAGTCTGCTGAGCACTTCGTTGTCTACTGACGGTCGAGAGACCACGGGCAACGGTGCAACTCCAGCAACAGCAGCAGTAAAGCCAACGTGTTCCGTGGTGAGCACCACGAGCACCAGCAGCACCGACAGCCACGACCTGTTCGCAGAAGGTCGTCCGCCTGTCGTTCTACCCCCAGTTCCGCCTGGAATCGTCGAGAACGGACAGTTCTCCGACGACACTATCAACAACCTCATGCGCTGGTTGTCCGCCGACGGGAGAACCAGCGCGTCCAGCTAACACCCAATTCCACCCTTTCATATCACCCAACTATCACTAAAAGACCCAATGTCCCACTTCATCCGGACACCATGTACCCATTTTGACTTGCTGTTTGTATCGCCTCCTCGTCTCTGTCCCGCCCCTTTCGCCAGTTTCGGCTCAATCAAAAAGCAGCAAAATGGCGCCGGGCATCCCCACGGGCTTCGTGCGCAAGCTGTACCGCATCCTGGACCACGAGAGCGCGCTCGTCGTGTCGTGGGACGCGGACGGCGCGTCCTTCTCGGTGCACGACAGCGCCGCCCTGGACGCACAGATCCTGCCGCGCTATTTCCGAGGCCGCCTCTGCGCCTTCCGCCAGCAGCTCGTGGACCACGGCTTCGAGCGCTGCGACTGCGAGGAGGACGAGAGCCGGGAGCAGTATAAACACCCCGACTTTCAGCGCGGTCAGCCCGGCAGATTGAGTAAAATCGAGCGGAAACCCAAACGAACCGCCGCAAAACAGAGTAAAAGCAGAGTTGAAACGCCGAAACCCCGCTTCTCCCTCAAGGTGACGCTCAACGTGCCGGCCAAGGACAATAGGAAGCGCCCACACGCACAGGAGGCGCAGGAGACGGAGAACAAGAGGATCAGGACTCAGCAACAGGCGCAGAAGAAAAAGAATCCGCTGTTTTCAGACGACCCGGAGCCGGGAATGTCCCTGGCCAAGTTTGTAGAAGGCTCGGGACTGCTGCCGGCCAGTTCGGAGCTGCCCGACCCCATCAGCTACCTCAGCAAGGTTAGAGGTGCTGGGAATGGGACGCAGCAGGTTCATGTGGCGCCTCCAGTTGCGGAACCGACGGTGCCCATGTTCTCCGACGACATGGTCAGGTCGGCGCTGTTTTTCCTGGTGTCTTCGTCGTGCACGGGAGTTGAAGGCACTGCTGCAACGGAGCCTACTGTTACTTCGGCGCCTGCTATTGCTGCTGCGACTGCGTCAGTCTTACCGACAGCAGCTACGACCTCGACGTCTGGATTTTTGGCAGCACTACTAGCTTCGTCTTCTACGGGAGGCACAGCTGCGGCGCCGTTCACGCGCGGCAATAATCCGTTGTTCAACGATCAAGCTACGGATGGAGATGAAGACAGCATTTGGAATATCCTCGTGTCCTCGTCCGTGGACCGTGTGCGCAGTGCTATTGATGGGGTGGAGTCGCAGCAAGAAAAACTGCGTTTGATTCTTCAAGAACGAGAAAAACTGGAGGAGCAGCGCAAGAAGGTCGGCGCTCCGGCAGGACCTATCATTCCAAAGCGCCTTCCTACGGAGAGTAGCCCCCAACCTATGGCTGTCATGGAGAATCCTCGGCTGCAAAAGCAGCAGAACCCTCTCTTCGCAGCAGGACACGAGTGGTAGCAGCGCTGACGAGCAGAACAAACCGGCAGAAGACGATTTGTGGAAACTGTTGATGTCCTCCTCTATCGATTGCTTCAGGCGAGTGGACTTGGGACTGTAATCCACCGAGGAGCAGCATTTGAAGGATATGTGGAGGTCTTAGAGGCAACCTGATCTCTCAATTTGTGTATTTAATTCTGCAGCGGGATGGTTATGAAAAATGTTGTATGGGTTAAAGGTTTCATCGAGTCATTCCGTTCCTCGAGGCCTCGGAGTCTTTTGCCTCCGGGTAACCGCGTGTTGTTACCGTTCGTGCCACACCTTCCAAGTCATATTTGGTTAAGTGGAGCAGGGCATGGATAAAATATTATAATATCAATACTATTGATATTATATTGATTGAATAATTTATTATTGGTTTTTCACGTTTCCAGTACAATACAAAATACACGATAATACTATTCTTACTACTTTTAGGCTTTAAAATAAGCGATTTTTTTGTTTCCCACCACATAAGAATGTGGCTCACTCTTTTGTGAGGTGCGAGTTGTTGTTGAAATTGAAAAGATGCTTTCGCGAGTTAACATTGACTGGCCGACGAGAGCTTACATTTTCTGACCAATTTATTAAAATAGTGGTTACTGTGTCACGGTTGGGTAAGTAAGAAAAATGCGCCAGCACCCAATCAAATCAAACCTTCGGGGCGGTCCAATACTTTCCTCCAAAACGAAGCAGATTTGAAAGCAAACAGAACTCTTCCCTGATTTGTTTTCCAAAGCGTTCACGGTAGGGAGGTGAAGAATTGCTTTGATTGGTCAGCGGCACTTACTTACTTCTAACCGTGATAACCACTAATGACGGCAATAACTCTTATTGCTTAGACTGGTATTGCAGTGATTATTACGGTTTGCCAGGCGCCCGGCAATGCTACTGGGAATTGTATTTACCATGCCCTGAAGTGGAGGGCTGCAACTCAATGAAGCACTCGAGACTTGAAAGCAATTGCGAAGCCGATGTTAGCTTCGCTAGAAATCGGAGCGCGCTGGTATTCCACCTCTATTTGACATTTGTTACTTGGAAGTAAGACTTAAAATGCCAACCTTCAAAAAGGTCATTGCCTAGTCGAACCGCGTTGGACGAGGAGAAGAATATTTACCAAAACACCAACTTGTGAACTTTCAGCATGCGTCCGCGACAGCCGACGAGTTTCTTTGACGAAGACCAACTTGGTCTCTGCAGGACGGCTTAGATTGCGAGGACGATCGCCGGGTCTTCCAGAAGGTTCTCGTTTGATGGGTGTCTGCTGCAGGAATGATGGTAAAAAGGCAACTTGTGTCGGTGGTCCGGTGGAGACTCTCCTCCTCACAATCCAATTAATCACCTCACGCGCAAGTTAAACCAAAGACCTCACCACCATGGCCCGTTCCCGTCGCTCCAGCGCTCCCGCCCGCAAGCCCGCTCCGGCCAAGGCTGCCCCCGTTCCTGCCAAGCAGCCCGCTGCTCCGGCCCCTGTCCAGGCGAGCGCCCCAGCCCCGAGTGTCGGGGGTGGTCTGATGGCCACTGTCGCTGAAGGTTTCGCCTTTGGAACGGGCAGCGCCATCGCTCGTCACGGCGTGAACGCCGTCGTCGACTCCTTCAGCGGCTCGAAGGAGGAGCCAGTCGCTCAGCCTGTGGCTGCTGCCCCCGCTCCGGTCGCTGCTCGGAGCTCGACGGCTGCTGTGTGTGCCAGCGACAACAAGGCCTTCCTCGAGTGCATTGACCGCAACTCGAACGACGTCGCCGCCTGCCAGTTCTACCTCGACGCCCTGAACCAGTGCAAGCAGCAGAGCATTAACCTGTAGATGAGTTGAAAAGATGATAGAAGAGGCCTGCAGTGGTCAGGAGCTTCTCCCAGCGACACCAGTGCTTCGACAGTAAATACACCATGATTTATCCACATGCCAATGTCAATGTCCTTCTCACAAACAACAATGGCCATGCTACAGTCAATGGTAGTAGTATATTGGTTGTGCCAGATTGGCAGTTCTTACGCCGTCGACGAAAGCATTGACGCTATACAAGCGACCAAGTCTCCATCACCTGCAGAGTTGTATTTGCCGGCGTTGGGAATCCTTAATAAATCACCACCCCACGTGCAACTGCAGCTGTCGTCGTGTCAACCCCTACGCCATACATCGCGCTGACGGCAGACTACACTCGAGATACAGCCCACAGCAAAGACGCTCGATACCCCGACGCGTGCAACAAACTGGACCTGCGCCTTAAGTCTTCTTGACGATCTGTACAATGTCTTCGTCCTGTAGCTGGTGCTCCTTGCCCACCTTCTGCGGCTGGTGCTTGCACGACGCTCCCCAGACCCAAGCGTACTTGAACTCCTTGAGCAGCGTCTTGTGGATACGCTGGCAAAAGTTCTCGACCGTGGGGGACTCTTCGTGCAGAATGACGGGCGCGTTGTAGTCCGGGAGCTTGCCTCGCGGCTTCGTGTAGATGCGGATCATGTGGCAGTAGTCCCAGATGGTCTCGAGCAGCTCGTCCAGGTTCCATCCGTGGTGGGCCGAGATGACGACGTTGTGCGGGATCTGGTCGATGATCGTGAGCTCCTCGATCGTGAGCTGGTCGATCTTGTTGAGCACGTAGAGACACGGGATATACACGCGGTTGCCCTCGATCTGGTCGATGAACTCGTCCACCGTTACGTCCGCGCGCAGCGTCACGTCGGCGTTGTGGATCTTGTACTCGTGCAGGATCTGGTACACCGTGTCGGCGTCCAGCTCGCTCTGCGGGACCGTGGTCTGGAAGTTGATGCCGCCGCGCTCCTTGCGGCGGAAGACCATATTGGCCGGTTTCTTGTTGAGACGAATGCCGAAGCCCTCGAGCTCGAACTCGATGAGTTTCTTGTGGGTGGCGGGCTTCATGGCGTCCAGCACAATGAGGATGACGTTGCACGTGCGCGCCGTACCGATGACCTGTCGACCGCGACCTTTGCCGTCCTTGGCGCCTTCAATGATGCCAGGCAAGTCGAGGATCTGGATGCGCGCGCCGCGGTAGTTGAGTGTGCCTGGGATGGCTGTGAGCGTCGTGAACTCGTAGGACGCCGCCTCGGAGAAGGTGCCAGTGAGTTTGGTGAGGAGCGTGGATTTGCCCACGGACGGGAAGCCCACGAGCCCCACGCGCGTGTCGCCGGCCTTGTTGACGTCGAACCCTTCGCCTGTGCCTCCGCCGCCGGCCTTGGAGCCGGCGTCCGTGACCTCGCGCCGCAGCTTGGCGATCTTGGCCTTGAGCAGACACAGGTGCTTCATCGTGGCCTTGTTCTTCTGCGTGCGCGCGTACTCGGCCTCGAGCTCGGCGATCTTGGCCATGGCGGACGACATGGTGGACGAGCAGCGGACGGAAGTGACGCTGGCAAGTGAACGGGAGGATCGAATAGTGGACGGGAGCGAGGCAGCATGCAGACTGTCTTAAAGCATAGTTATGATGCAGAGTAGGTTCTGATCCCATCTCGGCAGTTGAGAATCAGAAGCATGGGGTGCTGCTCGTCCAAGGCGCAGCTCTCGAGCGTGACGGAGCCCACGCGGCCTACGACGACCGGGCAGCCGCTTGGGGGAGTGAACAGTGTACAGACCAGCGGACCGCAGCCTTCCGCCGCCGAGAAGCGCGCGCGGGCAGCGGAGGCGGCCGAGGCGCGTAAGGGCGACTGGCGTCAAGGAGGTTCCGCGGACCCGGAGAAGGCGCGCAGCATCGCGCAACGTCGAGAGAAGGACGAGCTGCTGGCCAAAATCTACAACCGATACACGGTACTGGGCAGAGATCCGCCCATTGGGCTGCCGTCCTGCGACTTGGACCAGCTGCGTCGCCACCTCGAGACGCTGCGCTGACTGGGAGTTGGGAAAGAGAGTTTTGGTGATGAATAAAGGGCTGCAATTGGCAGTGCTTGCTCTGGAGGAAGAAGGGATCGAGTGTTGTGTGGTGTTGGTGCAGGTGGACGTCGAGCATGACGAGTTGAGCTTGTGACCGGCTCTTTGACAAGGTGTAGCCATGTTGCGATTTAACTTGGCTACATTGTATTTCACGCCAAAGTGGTGACGTTATCGTGCCTTTATGTTACCTCCATCGCTGTCGAAGCAATTTGCTGCTAGAAGAGTAAAGACCGAAGAGCTGCAGTGGCCCGAGGTTGAACCCTCTCAGTCTGTAGCAAGAGCGAGATGTACGTACGAGACACAAGGCCACTGACTAGTCGGGACCTGCTTCGCCACCGTCTTCTCTCTCAAGTTAATTGTTGTTCGATTTGTTTGTGTTCATCTTGTCGCCGGCTCTCGCGCGTCCACCTGCGGTCGTCGCTTGCTGCTCGGTACTTCATTTCCTTTTAGTCTGTCTGTCCTGTTGTCGTCGGTAGCCTGGCGAGCGCGAGACACCCTATAGTTTCGCTCGCTACTCGAGGAAATAATTAAACAAATCGCTGAGGGATACGAGACCCACGCAGCGCGAATACTCGTCCACGCACACGAAGCGGTGCGCCTTGCATGCCGCGAACCGCTCAAAGATCATGTGGAGCGTGTCTGTCTTGTAGCACAAATGTAGGCCTTCCCCGACGTTGCCCTGTGAAAGTATTCTCCAGTCAGCAACGCATACTATCGGAGCACAAACGAGAACACGTGCGCACTCACCTCAGCAGCTTGGATCCTGAGAATCTCTCCTACAGGCATGTCTAACTGGGTAAGTGACCGGTCCTTCACCAATTCGGTGACGTTCGATACACAATAAATATTCACAACAACGCCTGCATCCACAGCAAGCAAGGGTCAGCTTAACATCCATCATACAATTTACCTCTGCATGCACTTACCACTCGGGTCGACTATTGGCACAGCCGAGACCCTCCGCTCGATTAGAGTGTGCAGCACGCGAATAAGTGGCATGTTTTCCGGAACCGTCACGAAGCCGCTGTAAGACGCCTATGCCTAGATCGAAGATGGGCTGGTCGAACAGCCGTCGCTGCTCGCGGAAGGTGGCAACGAGGTATTCCAAAATCCCGCTGTGCGTGATGACAGACAAGACCGAGTTCTGGGTCGGGTCTACTACGGGAAGTCTATGAAGCCTATTGTCGCGAAGAATCTTGCACACGTCGAACAGATTGTGTTCTGGGGTCACGGACACCATCTCTTCCCGTGTCGGGGCCATTGAGAGAGACCGAGGAATTGCTGCAACACATCACACCCACCGTTAGTCATCACATCGTCACTTCACCACCTCAGTTCCCCAACACACCTCTCCAGGAGGCAATACTGTGCTCTGCTAGCTCGTTCATGGGGGATCCACGGATGTAAAAGTGGCGCAGGATGTTGACAAAGTCTGTGGCCGTGAACATGCCCACGAACTTGCCCTGTTCGGCGTCCCAAATGGGCACCGACTTGATATCTAGCAGCAACAGCAACAGTCAGCAAGGTGGCCACTTTCCCCTCTCTCTACCACGTCGTACCGTGCTCTACCAAGGCGAAGAAGGCGAGATTGATGGGGATCTTGACGTCGAACACCACGACCTTGCCGCTGTTCTTGATCACGTCGTAGCACTGCGTCTCCATCAGGAACGTGGCGATCACGCGTTTGCCTTCCTTGACGATGTCCAGGACCGAGGCCTGCGCCAAATTGAGTGCCGACGACGCGTTGGCGTCACTCATGGTCTGGTCCTCGTCCCCCTCCAGTTGCGGCGGCAACAGCACGTGTGTGCGCGGCAGGAGACCGTTGGAATCCGTCATAGAGTGTCTCGTCGTGGGGGTCGCAGGGTCGTTGAAGCCCGAGGCGCTGTGCGGGGCCGGCGGCGGCGCGTCGTCCCGCGAGGAGGCGCAGTATCCGTCATGGGACATCCCTCCGTCGCCGCGCTTTCTCTTGCGGTCCGCGAGCGTGGTGGCGACTGCGAGGGCGGCTCCGTGCAGTCACGGACGGGGCAGAGCGGAGCGGCGGGCGGCTGCAGGACTCTGGCGCGGCGTGTACAGGGCGAGGGGCGGCCGGGTCTCGGACGCTGGAAGAACTGGGGGGCGGCGCCGTGGTGAGTTTTCCGCGATGGAGTTTCGGCCAATGGGAGGGAAGTGGTGTAACGGTGGTGTAAAAGTGGTGTGGCGATACACAGCGACACCTTCAAGTATAGTGTCAAGACGCCTTTGATCTCCCACAAAACTGTAGACGGCGTCGACTGGAATCAACAAGAGCACTGCGTACACATTCTTACTGACCGACACGATGGTTCGTTTTGGGGGCCGTAAGCCCCGTGCGTCGCCTTCTCGTTTATGGGGTCACCGTTTCAAAAAGAGTTTTGTTCTCACACAGGGCCAGCGAAAGTGTAAGACCAGTGAGGCTTTGACGCCGCGTATACATCGAAAAATTCATCACTGTTGATAAGCTGCTTCTGCAGGTATCCCTCAGATCCATGGATAAGCTTACATCGATTGAATTCAGTGCCATTGTACTACGATTCGTAGGCTGTATGTTGATACCTTTTTGTTTTACTTCCCGCCTTTTTCGAACTGCTATAGCGCCGAGCAGGTCATTTCGTGCGGCGTGACGCTCACCTACAGCACTCGCTGGTTGAAATTGTAGTCATGATTATCCTCGAACTTCGTGTTCATAATCTCAGATGACTCACTGGCACTGATTGTGCGGCACACCAGAAGCAACCACATAATTAAGCTAAGAGGTCTAGAGGTGCTCGTATCGTGTATGTTTGTGCGTCGACAGCTGCCGAGCCGATTGATTGTGTGCCACGACCCCAAGCGCAATACAGAGCTGACGAGGATCGAGTCGCGCCTTGGCCTTGAGACGGCCGTAGTGTGCCCTCAGCAGAGCCCTCGACCAAGTCATTTGAGAATTCGCTCTCGACCAAGTACCAAGCACCAAGCACCACCGTATTCAGAGATGTTTGCTGCTCCGAAAACCTTCAACGGCTACGCCGCTTTCGACAAGACCGGCGAGTGCAAGCCGTGGCAGTTCGAACCACGCCCTCTGGGCGTTGAGGACGTGGAGATCAAAGTGACGCACTGCGGCATCTGCGGCTCCGATGTGCACACGCTGGACAGCGGCTGGGGCCCTACGCCGTATCCGTGCGTGGCTGGCCACGAAATCGTCGGCAATGTGACTGCACTTGGCTCCAAGGTTACGGGCCTGGCCGTGGGTGACCGCGTGGGCGTTGGTGCGGTCGCCTGGGCGTGTCTGAACCGTTCCAAGGACGACCACTGCCGTGATTGCGCTGACGGAGAGGACGCCGTGTGCGACCAGAGCGTCTTCACCATCAACGCCGCATACAAGGATGGCTCGCGGCAACAGGGTGGCTTTGCAGACTACATCCGCGTGGACAACAACTTCGCCTTCAAGATCCCGGACGCGCTGCCGTCCGACGCCGCGGCTCCGCTCATGTGTGCCGGCGCGACGGTGTTCACACCTCTGAAGCAGGAGGGCGTCAAGGCCGGTGACCGCGTCGGTGTGATCGGTATTGGCGGCCTGGGCCACATCGCCATCCAGTTCATCCACGCGCTCGGTGCTACGCCCGTGGCCTTCTCGCGCTCGTCGAAGAAGGAGAAGGAGATCCGCGCACTGGGCACCGAAGAGTTCTACGATCTGAGCAACCTGGAGCACCAGAAGAAGGCGGTCGGCTGCGTCGACTTCCTCCTGCTAACTGCCGACGCCAAGGACATGCCGTACGACCTGTACTTGGGTCTGGTGCGCAAGCGCGGCACGTTCATCATGGTGGGTCTGCCTCCTGACCAGGTGAAGATCACGCCGTGGTTCCTGGTTCCGCGTGCCGTTCGTGTGCGTGGCAGTGCGATTGGCAGTATCCAGGACATCAAGGACATGCTGGAGGTGGCGGCGAAGGGCAACGTGCGTCCGATCATCGAGGAAGCTGCCGATGCGCGAAGTGAACAAGGGCCTGGACAAGGTGCGCGACGGCAGTGTGCGCTACCGCGTCGTGCTCGAGAACTAGGAGATGGGCGTGGTGTCGGTCTCAGTTTAGCAATAACTTACGACCAGGCGATAGGCTTCCCAGAAACCTACTTAGTGCAAATCAAGACGCCAGAACTTGAACGAAATTTAGGTTGTTCCAGTAGCAAATTGCTACGGTTACATCTCTTCCACCGATGGCTACATTCAGAAATGATTCCCAGATGTGAGATCGTTACTACTGTACGTAGGTGTCCATTACGGTAGCTCAATATGGCGGACGAGAAGGAACAGGCAGCGTCGCTGCGCGCCTTCGTGGTCTCGAGCGACGGCATCATCGCCAAGACGGCGCTGCAGTACGTGGACTTTGTGCATCGCCGACGCCGCGTAGTGGACGCCACCAAGTGGCTCAAACTCACGTCGGAACGAGGCATCGACCTGTACACAGAGCGCGTGGAGCTTCGTTCGAGCGTCTGCAACACGCGACGCTCGTTGCCCAATGATTGCAGCTCAACGGACTCCGTCGGGATGCTGCGCACCACCATGGTGGGCGCGTTTGGAGGCGGCACGTTGCCAGGTACACTGGACGAGGTCATGGACGGACTGTACGCCGACACGACGGAGCAGATGCAGTTGAACGCCCCCATCCAGTACGGAGACGTCCTGGACTGCGGTGTGGTGCGCACCTTCCGCACGTGCTCGGACGCCAAGCCGCACGAGTTCTTCGGGGTCAAGTTCGTGGAGAGGTTCGGCCACATCCCCGGGGTCATCGACCAGTTATGCTGGGTAGAACGCATGGACACGTTGGTCACGGCCGGTCGACGCTTCGGCTTCCAGTTGATCAAGTCGGTGGAGACGGAGGACCGCGCGTCGGACCAGTCGGTTCGCCGAGTCAACATGTCGGTGTGCTATCTGTACTGTCAAGCTGCACCGGATGCAGTGGACGTATTTATCCGCGGGATCGTTGAGCTGCCGGGTAGCACCAAGTCCAAACGCCGACAGGATGCTATCAATGCAGCGGGGGACTACATTCTTGCCACGATCCACGGACGAGAGTGCCAGCGCATGAAGACAATCGCCACGCTGATCGAGAAATCCAAGACGGAGCGCGAAAGTCTCACGTACGTTTATTGTCTGGGAAGTTTGCACCGAAGTCAACTCAATCTCGTTGTGTGTCGTAGGGCTTGTCATTGCTCTAAAGTTGTCCGCGGGCTGGAGAAAGTCGTACGTCCAGACCGAAGTCTCTACTACCGTCGTTGTCTTGGTATAGAGGACTCAATGTTGAGTGATGTCTGTGTTGCTGCAGGAAATGTGTTCGGGCTGTCGAGAAGCGATGCGCCGTCCAAAGTTGGTGGCGCTGGTCGACGCCGACAGGAGGAAGCGTGGTTCTCTAGGTGCGTGATAGTGGAAAGGGTCGACTGTTACTTGAACCCTGACGGTTGTTCTTGTCTCTCTGTGAAGCTCCGAGCGAATCCCTATGCGGTGCCAAGCTTCAGTCGCGCTACGGCAGCACCCGCGACGACGGCGATGTACCGGATACCGTGGCCAAGAGCTACCGCGAGTCCGAATCGTTTCGAATGCTGTTGCCAATCCGAGATCCGCGTCCAAGTTCCAACTACCGAGTGAGTCGCAAAAAGCGAGAAAACGTCCTCATCACCATGCTGCGCAAGCACGAGCGCCGACGACGAGCAAGTGCGGCTTCGACAGCGACGTCGAGTGGCTAATTGGCCGTATTGTAATATTGTCGCAAATATGGTTGCTGTTAGCCAATAAACGTAGAGTGTAGCGAAATCAGCCAATCAGCTTCTCTAGAATGTTCGCGAACACGCCAGAATTTTCGCGAACGCGACATCCTTGGCGTCCACTTCAACGCGGGTCTCATAATTGAATTCGCCAAGTCGAGCGCAAGCGAACAAGACCTACAGACGCAATGGGCAAAGATTACTACGCGACGCTGAACGTGGCCAAGGGCGCCACGGACGACGAGCTGCGCAAGGCGTACCGTAAACTAGCGCTCAAGTGGCACCCGGACAAGAACCCGAACGACCGCGACGCGGCCCAGAAGAAGTTCCAGGAGATCGGAGAAGCGTACGAAGTGCTCAGTGACAAGAAGAAGCGCGAGATCTACGACATGTACGGAGAAGAGGGACTCAAGGGCCAACCAGCAGGACCAGAAGGTCCCGAAGGAGCGATGCCAGGAGGAATGGGCGGAATGCCTGGAGGCTTTACGTACACGACGTCCAGTGGCGGCTTCCCGTCCGGCGGAGGCTTCTCGTTCCACTCCACGGACCCGTCCAAGATCTTTGAGCAGTTCTTCGGCACTTCCAACCTTCATGAAGCAGAAGGGAGTGACCCCATGGCCTCCATGTTCGGAGACATGGGCTTTGGAGGCATGCGCGGCATGAGAAGCGGCGGTTTTGGAGGTGGAGACCCCTTTGGACAACGGAGACAACCACGTGCTCAGCAAATGAAGAGCGAGCTCGAGGTCTCGTTGGAGCAGCTGTACACTGGCTGCACCAAGAAGCTCAAGATCACACGCAAGGTGCACGACCCGAGCTCGAACCAACTGCGCGAGGAGCAGAAGATCCTTGAGATCAGCGTCAAGCCTGGCTGGAAGGACGGCACCAAGGTGACTTTTGAGGGCCAGGGCGACGCGATGCCCGGCCGACCAGCTCAAGATATCGTGTTCGTCATCAAGCAGAAGCCGCACAACAAGTTCACACGCGACGGCGACAACCTGCTGTACCGTGCCAAGCTCTCACTGCGAGACGCACTGCTGGGCAGCGGCACGTTAACCATCAAGACGCTGGACGGACGCGATGTTCCAGTTCCGCTTGGAGGTGTCGTCGCTCCAGGCACGCAGATGGTGATCGCAGGCGAGGGCATGCCACTACAGAAGAGACCCTCGCAGCGCGGCAACCTCGTGGTGGAGTTCGACGTGCAGTTCCCCACCAAACTCACAGAGGCGCAGAAGAGCATGGTGCGCCAGGCACTGTAAGCTTATCAGGTTTTGCTAGGCTAGTCGTCGGACGTAAGTGTTGATCATTTAAGTTGCTAATTGAATAATAGATAAGCTGAAAACAAGACGAGCGACACCTCTCATGCCGGAATCTGGTGGTGCAGTTAGATGAAGACATGATACGCAGTTTGTATGTTACATGATTAAGTTTGTGGTTTCGCGTCGTGTCCTCGCCTTGCCTGGGTCTTCTCGGTTCATTTTCTTTTCTCTTCTCGCGAGCTCTCAATCGCTCGCTCTTCTCTTCCGTTTCAACTTGTTTTTCTTGTCTTGGTGGCGGTGGCTTCTTCTCTCCATGTCGAACGGACGTAACGCACATGCAACGAGAGCAACCGAAAAGAAAAGCAAAGAACCAAAGCGCCGTCCGCCCGTCCGAGTCAGAGAAGATAAAAGAGGGGGAGACGACACCGTTGTCCGTCAGACAATCCGCAGGTCGCTTCCGTCCTCTCTCACATGGTGCCGCGACGAATGTGCTGGTAGACCAGTCCTTCGGGCGTGAGCTGCGGCTTGTAGCCCGAGGACGCGGCCCAGGCCATGATGTTGATGTCGTCCTTGGTGGTCTTGACGGCGTCGGCGGCCTTCTTGGCCTGCTGCTCCTTGGCCTTGGCCAAAATCTTGCCCACGCCGTCCGCAAAGGCGTTGACGTTGTCTCCGCACTCGAGTCGGAGCACGTCGATCTTGAGCTGCATCTGGTCCAGCAGTGCCACGTTCTCCTTGGCCAGTTTCTTCTCCATGCGTCGGCGCTCGCTCTGCAGCCCCGTGAGCTGTTTCTGCAGCCGGTTGACGAGGAACTCCTGCTCCTGCTCCAGCTCGTTCTCCAGGTGCACCTTCTCGTGCAAGATCTTGGCCACCTGCGACTCGAGCGCCTTGCGGACGCCGTTGTCCTCGTTCTGCAGCTCCTGCAGCAGCCGCTCCTTCTCGTTGCGCGCGGCCTCGAGCTGCTTCGAGAGGCGGTTGACGATGTACTCCTGCTCGTTCTCCAGCTTGTTCTCCAGATCCACCTTCTCCTTGCGCAGCTGGTTGAGCTTCTTCTGCAGACTGTTGGTCAGCAGCTCCTCCTCGCGCTCCACCTCGAGTGCCAGCTTCTCCTTCTCGCTCTTGACGTCGTGCAGGCGCTTGATCAGGCGGTTCGTGATGCGCTCCTCCTCGAACTCCGTCGACTCGCCCAGCGCCACGAGCGACGCGCGCAGCGACTTGACTTCGGCCTCCAGCAGCGCCGTGCGCTGGCGCTCCAGGATTAGCAGCTCGTCGTCTGCTACGGGGTTATTACTGGCCATAATGCCTCGCTCTTCTTGGGTCTTGTCTGGATCGAGACTCGTTGAGAAATGAGGCACGACAGGTGCGGGGACGGGAAAAAGGGACAGCTGGAGACTTTGGACCAGAAGATACCATAATCCAGTACGAATGGAGATAGATCACTGTTTACAGTACGTTTAAGAGACGAGTACGTGTGTGCCAAATAATGTGTACTGGATTATGGAAATTGCTAGACCGCAGCTTCAACTGCGGACGAATCTGCAACTGGCGCGTTGCTCAAGCACGAAGGCCCACATGGCTACACGCTAGTTCGGCAGACCTTCGGTGCTGTGCAGTGCCTATTGAGCTGTGTACTCATGGGTCGGCTACGGTTTTAGTGTGTGTACCCGCCGGAAGAAACTCGCACGTTTGTTCTCTGCAATTTTTGGCTCGATCTTTCAACCCGGTGATTTCTAGCGATCGTTTCGGGGGACCTGGTTTCGATGGACGATGGAGGTCCAAAGTTGCTTTCAAGTGCAGTCCCACAGTGGAGACTGGGATGACGATGTCTTGGAGAGTGTGATAGACTGAAGCTGCTTCCTCTCTACTGCAGCCGGTGAGCACTCTCTCGTCCTATTCCGTATGGTGCCGACCCAGTCAGCAGGTGTCGTAGGTCATGCTTCACCAAGATTCAACAGCATTTCATCATGAGGATGCTGCATGGAGAACTTGTGTTGGGTTGGCTCCTACAGGCTGAAGTTGCTGCATATTCTAGAACGAGAATTGCTGCATATTTCTAGAACGAGAAAACACACACGAAGCGTTCTAGAACGTCGACTCAAGCACTACACCGAGTAAACCTACTTTGAGTTTTACTAGCAATCACGCAAGTGAAGAGCGAGTGACACGAAAACATAATGTTTGACGACTGGGACGTTGCTCACCGCCGCCTCTGGGTCAACCGAATGTTGACACGACCGGTACCAGAAATGGCTACCGAGGATGAAGAGTTTTTCAGAGACCTCCCTACTCTGGCGACGAGCCAAAGTCTACACAATGATGACAAACAAGAGAACGGCAATGATAGCTCGAACGCCAAGGACGTTACCACCACCACCGACGAGAAGAAACACGCCTCCCCCTATTTTCTCGTCCTACTCGTTCAAAGCTGTGCACGATAACCAGGTCAGAAGTTGTGCAGGGCAAGAAGAAGCTGCGTACGACGTGGCACCGTCAGAGCAAAGAGGACGAGGGTCGTCTCGAGTCGCTGTGCTCGAGCGGAACTCCAGAGGAATTCGAAATGATGTGGCAAAAGACCCCATTCGGCCAGAAAGTAGTTGAGAAGCAGAAGCAGAAGCAACTGGAGGCAAGACGGAGAACACACCTCCAAGTCAAAGTTGTAGACGAAGGAGTGAGATATTGAATGACAACTGTAGGTGTACGTACTGCTGTACTCTCAAGGTGTCTTGAGCTCCAGCCTTTCACCGATAGCAACCGTTCATTCCTCCAGTGGTCGCGCTTGTCAATCAAAAGATTTCGAGGCTGGTCATCGAATACAAGACGGCCAAGCATGACGGCTAGACTGCTGGTTCTGCTGCTCGTGACAGCGTTGATGACAACTTCCAACGCTGCTTCGACTACGCGCGTCGTGGTGCCGGACCTCGCTGGGATGATCTACCCGACGTCTGCTATCAGCCAACACGTGCAGTTCGGAGACCCCACGTCGCCCTACCCCATCGCCTACGAGTTCGTCGCGCCCACAACAACTTCTGTACCTTGTGCCAATGCTCGACTGTGTCTTGAGCTTCAGATCTCGTCGGTCTACGAGATGGACCCCTTTTACCTGCACCGATACGACGCCAACACACCTTTGGTCTCCGCTACTTTTGAAGGATACGACGCGAGTGACATCTTACCATTGATCCCAGGAAGCACCGATGGAGAGTCGACAATTTGGTGGTTCCAGTCCAACACGACGGAAACTTCGACTTCGACTGGCACCACAACTGCTATGAGCACTACCAGTGCACCACCCGTGATCGATATGATGCTACGTCTTCGACAGCGGAGTCAAAGACTGTCAGCTCGAGATCAACTTCTTGTGCAAATGCGCTTTGAACTGGTGGATTCACGCACCGTGACGAGTGCGATTCAAGCGTACAGTGTCTACGGCAGTCAACGGGTGACGTACACAACGCGCCGTGTGGACGCAAACACCATTCGAGTTGCGCTCTCCATTGTGAAAAACACCGAGAAGCAGGACGTCACTTCGTTCGATGCTTACCCGATGGTTGCAACAGCCTCGACAGATACTACGAACGGCGGGAGTACGTCTGGAACCTCGTGCGATGCTTGTGGTGCTTTTCTCGACGCTTGTCAAGACATTGAGTTGTGCCAGAATGAGGTTTTGCCCTGTTTACTATCGCACTTGGAGGCAATGGCTGGTACTGAAGCGAACAGCGCCAGTCAAAGCTCCAACAATGAGGGAAGTGGGTTTGGACTTGGAGGTGGAAGCCAAAGTCCTGGCGGTGGAATGAGTTCAAATGGTAACTCTGCAGCAGCATCCAGCGCAAGCTCTAGTGTTAGCACTGGTTTTGAATCGAGTTCACTGGGCGAGTCTGAATCGACTTCACTTGCGTCGTTTGGGTTTGAATTCGGCGAAGCTACCTCACTTGGTTCTGCCTCAAGTGGGTCAACCGGGTCGAGTACATCAACTTCACTCAGCGGGTCTGAATCTGGTGCGACCGAGCACTACAGCACCAGCCAAATAGACTTAATTGGTCCTTTAGCGGCGTGTGCTGCTTCTCTTCCGACAACCGCATGGACCCCCATTCGACAAGCGCTATTTTGTTTTGCACGTCTTAAGTGCACGCTCGGATCTGTAGCCCGTGACGGCAAAACGTATCCTACCGTACTCCGAATGACCACAAGTGGCTCGCAGAAGTTTTCAGCGGCGTCAACGATAAGCGGAACCAACAACGTGAACCTGACAATTGTGCTGCGCGATGTTCGGCCGAGTGTGAACGAACTACGGACATTTGAGTACAGTGCTTCAGCCTCGTACCTGGGCATGTTCCTGCGCTCCTTTGTGCTACAACAAGCTGCAGAAGTCTCGGCTCTAGTCGAAGGTGACGCCAACGACTCGAGTTTACTTCAGATAACGCTCATGTATTCGAATGCACTAATGCTCAAATCGCTGGAGTTTAACACAGCCACAGGCCAAGTCAGCATGATCGAGAACGTGCCACCGGAAGCGGTTATTGAGTACCCAGCATCCTCGTCCCGACCAGCACTCGATGTGATTCTTGGCGAGCTTCGGGAGCATGTAAGTGATTCTTCTGCTGCTAGTCATTCGTGGTTACTGGCTGCGGACTGCTTGTCATGCAGTTCACAGCTCTTTGGATGTTCGTCTCAAGCTGTTACCGATAACTCGTGCAGCTACAACGCAATGACCAGCAGTTTTGGGCAGTGTATTCTTCAGCAGCTACCACCAAAGCTTTTTAAGGGGCTTACACAAGGAACCACGAGTAAAAGACGCGTTGCCACCGAGATATCTCGATGTATGTCTGCTACGTCGTCTGGTACAAATGGATTGGATTCGATTCTGAAGGCAAGCTCCAGCTTAGCGTGTTTTGCGGCAACCCGTTGCCCTTTTGGTCCGATAGCGCTGGTACAAGACACGAGTGCTATTGTTTTGGAAACTACGTCGTACATACAACTGCTGCGAATTTCGCCAAGCTCTTCGACTGGGGTTGTCAGCTTTACGATCGCATACAAAACTGGCGGGTTTCTCATCGCTACCACCTCGCCGATCTACGTCGTCTCGAATGAAGATGAGATCAAGGAAATTATAAGCAGTGCACTGGTTTCGACTGGTATCGAGGTGTTGGTGCGTTCTTCAGGGCCCAGAAGCTCAAGAACCGAGTGGACATTAGAAATTATCTATCGTTTTGTGTTTCTCGCTGGAAAGTTTTCTGCTAATGCTGTGGTGTATGGTCATTCTCTCGGGTCGGACGCGATGAAGCAGATAATGATGGAAGGAGGTGATGAACAGCTTCGAGTAGTGCCACGCAATCGGTCGAGAGTGTTCAAGCAGTCTGAAGTGGAGTCTACTAGCCCCCTATTTACTTTGCCACAGGGTGATAAATGCCGTACGTGTGCACCAGTCATGAAAAGATGCCAAGAAGACCCCGTTTGCTCCGTATTTTCACGAGAAATTCTAGTTCCTTCACTACGCGCTACTGATACAACCCAAGCAAAGACGTCGTTGAATGCAAACGGCCAGCAGATCTACGAATTCGATTTGGTTCCAACTCTTCAGTCCGCTTTAGTTGACGGATGCAGTAGCTGGAATCTTCTTGCAGTAGAGCTGTTGTGCCTTGCTGAGGTCGAATGCGATTTGGAATATGCTACCAGTAGCACTACTAGAAGTCATGTACCTACATATTTGAAAATGGACAACATCCTAACAGAGCTGCAAGTACGCATGTATATCGACACGCAGTGGACGATGACACTATCCGAGAGACAATTTGTCTACAAACCAAGTCCGGCTTCGACGACTTCAGTAGCTCAAGCAGCTGATGATTTTCTAGATTGGATGAAGATCAAGATCAGTACTGTTGTACCAGATATCAACATGCAGCACTCGGGTAGCTGGACGGTGGAGACCACTGGGGCTGCAGTTGGGAGTATCGGGTTGTATGGACAGTATGACGAGCTCATGTTTCGCTATTTGATGGCGAATTTGACGACGATTCCTTCCTTTGCTGCTTCAAGTCCAGGGCGTACTCTACCTGCCGGGATTAATGTGACGAACTGGAGCCTGAATCTCACTTCAGTAGACCACAAACCTCAATACAGTAAGCTGCTGGATCTCCTGAAATTCGGTGCTACAGCTAGCGACTTGACTACTATCCCCTCTACGAAGATCATTGCACCAACAGATCCATGTCGAACATGCGAAGCAGCTACCGCGATGTGCCAGAATGATGCAGAGTGTGTGAGATTCTCGAGAGAGAAATTTGTACCTCTTCTTCGAAATGAGAATGGTGAATTCGACGTCAGTTTGTTCAACCAGCAGGGCAGCGCACGCGTCGCTCTCCCTTTTGGTCCGAAGCTTTATTCTCTCGTAAGTGGTGCGTTTATCTCCCTCGAAAGTTGGGATATGCTCGCTACGGAGCTATCGTGCTTTGCCACAACCCAGTGCGATTTAGAGTACGATGACGTTCTAGTGCCCACCTCAAAAGTTCACTCTCCGTCCTATCTGAGCATTGATAGACAACCAATCACCCTTTGTGTACATACGTACAAGGATACCGAATGGAGCATGGACATTTATGGCACCGTGATGACTTATGTTCCAGATGCAAGTACATCATTTTCCGGCTACGAGGCTGCTCTTGCTTTCAAGGAATGGATTAAGGGAAAAACTACACAGGACCCCTATAATTTCGCTTTCTCTGGAGGAGAACCGATAGTTGTAACAATGGATGGGATGGCCAGCTTTAACGTCACTCTTGATGGACCATTGAACGCATTTGGGCTAAACAGTTCACTGCTTCCACCGACTTTGGTACCTAAACTCAAACCAACAGGAGGAACAGGTGTGAATACTGCGCAAGTGGATGTTGTGCCCTGGGACCTCTCTCTTCGTTCTGTGAATTACAAGCCGCTGTATAGTAAGTTGCTTGAGCTCCTAGAATTTGGGTTTGTCGAGAACACGCCATCCGGAACTTCAAGTGGTTCTTCAGCACCAGCGTCTTCATCTTCAAGTGAAACATCTTCCAATTCTCAAGCGTCAACATCTTCAAGTGAAGCTGGTTTCGGTTCCACATCATCAACGTCTTCAGGTGAAGCTGGTTTCGGTTCTGACACATCAACGTCTTCAAGTGAAGACCCTTTTAGTGGCGCTTCTAACAGTGGAGGCTTCAAATGCGCTGACTGCATTACACGGCTGAAGAACTGCCGACAAGATACCACTTGTGCTTCAGCACTAACCAACTTTACGTTTGAACTGGAGACTCAGCTGACACTTTCTACAAGTCAAACGTTTGATGCAACCGATTTGCTACTGAATTCCATTTTCCCAGCCATAGCAACAGCCGAAGGTCGGCAAAAACTGCTTTCGTTGATCACATGCAGCAGTTTACATTGCGTTCAAAAGTCCTGCGATATTGGAGAACCTGGAGAATCGGCGACCTTGGAGATTTCTGCTGCGATGTGCAAGTTCACGGCAAATACAGCGCTGAGAGTCAAAATTCAGTATATGCAAGCACTTGAAAGCTTCTTTTACGCGGAAAACGATGATCCAGCAGCATTCGCTCTGTTCGTGGAAAACGAAGTACTAGGAGGCTATAAATCCTCCCGCGTTCAAGTAAAAACTACGAAACAAAGTGTTTCTGCTGGTAAAGTGAGCTACACCTTCGTTTTCGATGGACTGGTATCTGGTACGCCCCCACATTTTTACCCTCAAGATGGAACTTTGTTTGATAGCAGCTCCGAGACGTCTGCGCGATTTCAATTTACTGCATCGACGCAAGAACTTTTGAATGTGTATACACCTTGGATAAACTGGCTAAACGCTGCAGACACGAGCAGTGTTCCCTCTGACTCGGCCATTGAACCAACTCTATTGGAAATGCTACCAACAGGAGATGTCTGCCGTCGGTGTGCTGCTGAAATACAAAGGTGTCTTGATGATACCGAATGTGCATCATACTCACACGATGTGCTGCTTCCATGGCTTCGTAGTGCTCCGTTGCCCAACGAGTACGCGATCAATTTGACTCCTCTCCTTACATCCGTTCCAGCGAGCGCATTCAGCACAAAAGAATCCGGGCATGCGTTCTCTGCTGAACTACTATGCCTCGCCATCACGACATGCCAAACAGGATATTATGACGTGAGCGCTGATGGGGACTATCACCCTTCGACGCTGAATATCGATCCGATGGTTGTATCAGTTCATATACGCACATACGCTGACACGCAGTGGAGCGTCTCGCTAAGTGGCGATACGTTCACGTACACTCCATCCGAAACTGTGTCGACATCGATAAATGACGCTGCTCCCGCCTTGAAAAACTGGATCGAGTCACTGGAAAAAGCAAACTCCTTGGACATTGAAGTTGAAACCGGAGACTACGATGAAGATGCAGGCGCTGCTAGTTTTTATGCAAAGTTTTTCGGAGGGTACGACGCTTCTAGTGGCCGCTACACTCTACTTTCTCCAAAGCTATTCCCTACTTTTACTGTTGTTGGGGGCACTGGAGATTCTCCATTTGCTGAAGTGACGTTGTGGAAGGTATCGCTTTCAAGTGACCAGGAGCCGAAATATGACAAGCTCATCGATCTACTGGAGTACGGGATTGCTGGCACCACAATTCCGTCCCCAACCTCAACAGTAGTCTCTCCTGCAAAGATGATCCCATCACCTGATCCGTGTCAAAAGTGTTCGTCAATCCTTGCAACGTGCCGAGCGGATGAAGATTGCAGCTCATTCTCCGAGAACGCCTTAATTCCCCTGCTGGACAATGCATCTCCTACAATTCAGACAGAGTTATTGAACGATTATGGAGCTGCAGCCTTCGCTGTTGACCTGTACCCTGGACTTAGTACGTTAGATTCTAGTGAGTATATCACCCCGGCAGCTTGGAACCTGGTTGCTGCTGAGCTTTCGTGCCTCGCCTACGATGCGTGCGATATGGAGTACATGGATGTGTACGACAAACTTAGTATGGACACTCACAAACTCATGAACCTGGAGGTGGCGCACTCATCGGTCCATGTGAAAATGCTCACGTTTGCAGATACCGAATGGGATATGACGATTGATGGAGTTGTTTTCTCGTTTGTACCCGACGGACCATCAATTGATGACACAGCACAGCAACTTCATGACTGGTTTAAGGCTCTGAACTCGGATGCCTCAATGCCGCTTGAGGTGGAAGTGATTGAACAAAACGTACTCATCGACTACCTCACATTCACCATTCGATTCTTTGGGAGCTTTGACAATGACCTGTACCAGTATATGATGGTGAATCCTGCGATGATCCCCAGTTTCTTGGTTGTTGGAGGAACTAGTGTGGACCCTGATGCGTTCTCGCCGGCAGAGGCAAATGTTACATTGCCCAGCCTAGCGATCTCGTCTCAGTTCATGAAGCCACAATATAGCAGATTGATCGACATGCTATCTAATGGTATCGCAAGCTCACCCTCCACGCCCAGCACAACACCCACACATTCCATGAGTTCGAGCGATCCGTGTCGCGATTGTCAAGCCACCACAGCTCTCTGTCGTAGTAACGAGGATTGTTTGAGATCATCGCAAATGACACTCGTACCGCTGTTACGAAGCACGGTGATGGCTATGAACGTTCGTCCGCAAGGCGAATCCGGCGCTACTCGAGTTTCCCTCAACTTGAGCGCCGTGCTTTACTCGCTTGCGTCTAAAACAGAAGACGCATTCCTCACACGCGAAGGGTGGGACTTGTTCGCCGACGAGCTCTCGTGCTTTACCGTTTCTTGTGACTTGGAGTACAGCGATGTGAACTCTCCGATATGGGGGTCTCACATTTATACTTCACTAAGTATACACGAGGTTTCCGCCTTCATCTCCGTTTGCACGTACATGAACACGCCGTCGACTCCTGGGACGCAGTGGAGTATGAAAGTCGGTGGCTCAGAGCTCTCGTATGTGCCTCCTACCACCTTCCCATCGCCTGATGCTGCTGCAAAAGATTTCCGCGATTGGATTCAGCAACGACTCAGCGAGTCGCCCCACAGTCTCACGGTCGAGACGCAAGAGCCGGTCATCGATCGGGTCTATTACAGCGTGACGTTCGTAGTGAGTATCTCCGGCTGGTCGACTACGTACGACCGAGTGTTGGCACCTCCGTGGTTAATCCCTCGCTTCCAAGTTACTGGGGGGACAGCAGGTGGAGACACCACCCCGACAGCCGAAGCTAACGTCACTCTCTGGGAAGTCGAGATCGCCAGCTCCAACCAGAAACCGCAGTACAGCAAACTACTCTTCATGCTCGATCTCTACGAAAACTGGTGACCAGAAAGAGGGTTTAGCTTTTGTGTAAAACAACATTAATTTCAACATTTTTACATTGTAAAAACCAGTTGTTAAAACAAGCAGTATAAAATCCAAGGCAATCATGTGGGATATTCTTTTCATTTTTGGATATTCTTTGAAATCTAGTTTGCCGATGTCGACGAGCTGGGGCGGCTGGGGCACCAAGCTCAACGTGACGTCCATCGTCTCGCAGGGGCTGGAGCAGGTGCGCAGTCTGCGTGAGGACGTGGAGAAGTCCTTCGACCAGGTGGTCACGGGGGTGCCGGGCGCGCTCCCGCTGAACTCCAGAACCTCCCAACATGGAGGCCTCGTTGAGTACAAGGCGGGGGATAATGAGGCGAATCAGACGCCAAATGAGGCAGCAGTGGATTTAAATGAGGACAAAAGTAATGCGGAAGTTGACACTATTACGACCGAAGTTGGTACTATTACTGCGGAAGAGACCACAGAGTTGATACAAGAAGAGAAAGGTGTCGCCGAGACGGAACTGGAGGAGAAATTGGGGATCAAAGAGGAGCAAAAGGAAGAAAAAGAGGACGCAATTGAGGAACAGGAAGAAGTGGAGCTGGAACAGGAACAGGAACAAGAACAAGTAGAAGAACAAGAACAGGTAGAAGAAGAGGTTGAAGACCAGGAGGAGGTTGAAACGGAGGCTGAAGTTGCTGATTTAGAGCATGTGGAGGTGCTGGAGGAGTCTGAAGAAAGTGCAGAACAGGAGGAGGTTGTTCCTGACAAGAGTGAAGACGTAGCAGAGGAGTCGGAGCTGGATGTGGCGACTCTGCGGAAGGAGCTGGGTGTCCGTGAGTCGCAGTTGTTGGCGACGTCCACGACGATCCGAGAGCTGCACGACGAGCTGGACAAGACTTGTCATCGGGAGGTCGCGGCCGTCGAGCGTGCACAGTTCCTGACGGAGCAGCTGGAGAATATGCGTCACGAAGTGGCCAAGTTGACGCAGCTGCACCGCGACACGAGTAACAGTCAAAACGCAGACGTTCAGGCGCTGCAAATGGCACTGGCAGAAAAGGAGGAGAAGCTGAGTGGTCTGCTGGACGAAGGGCAGGCACTATCCGTCAAGCAGGCGCAGCTGGAGCAAAGATTGCGTACTCTGCGCAAAGAGAAGGACGAGCTGGAGGAACGAGCTCTCAAGTCGCAGTCTCAATTCGAGGCGTCTGCCGAAGAAGTGAAGGATTTATCGGCAAAGTTGAAGGAAAGTGAGGAAGAGAAGACACGTTTGGCACAGGAAAATCGCCAGTTGGCAAGTAGTGCGGACAGCACCACCGCGAAGGCTGAAAAAGCTGAGCGAGAGGCGCTGGAGGCTGCGCAGCAGCTAGCAAAATTACAGGCTCAGGTTCAAGAACTGAGTTTCGATGTAAGCAGTAAAGACGACGAGATTGAGCGGCTGAAGACTGCGACGCAGTCGAACGAGGCGCTGAATCTCGAAAAATCGGAGCTTCAGCAGACATTGCAATTTTTACAGGAGAATGTTCGTGATCTGGAGCAAGAGGCTGCCCGTCGTGAAGAAATGGCAAGAGCTGAGATTGCAGACCTGAAGCGCAAGTGGCAAGACGCTGTGGGCCGTGTGGACATGCTGGGACAGAGTATTTTCGAGGCCACGCAACCTCTTCTGCGCCAGATTCATGTGCTGCAGGAGGACCAGCGTGCAAAACAAGAAAACTGGAAAGCTACCGAAAACACACTTGTTGCAAGAATCGACGAAGCTGTGGAACAACGCCGTGCAGCTGAGCAGGAGAAACTCGATATGGAGCAGCAACTGCATGAACTCCAACGTAAGGTGGACGATATTGAGCTGGAGCTGACTAGAAAGCAGGCCGAACTAGCTCGCGCCCAAGAAACTGTAGAAGCCGTGAAGGCCGAGGCTCGTGAATTGCGTGGACAAGTCGATGCACTACACATCGACCTAGATCAGGCAAAACACCAACGCGACGCAGAAGCTGAAGCAAAGCAGCAGCTCCAGGATCGTTTGGACGGTGTGGAGAAGTCAGCTAAAAAGGTGGAGGCTTCAGAGACAGCGACGGCGGAATTGGAGCAATCTCGAGAGCGGGAAGCACAACTTCAACAGGATCTCGAATGGCACCGACAAGAACTTCTTCGACTAAAGAGCTCGACGGCGCAACCCGCGCCCGCACCATTATCAACGGGCTCTACCTCTTCGCAACATTATTACGCGAGACGAAGCATTGATGGTGAACAGCACAACGGCTCAGAAAGTCTGTCGTCGGAAGCGTCAATTCTTAAGACGACGTTGGAAACTACTATGACTGACTCCTTGAGCTCGAACGGTGGTAACACGTCGATATTGGGCCTTAATCAGCTACAGCAACGACTCAGGCTACGGGAGGGTGAGAATCGCATGCTTAAGCAGCAATTAGAGGCATTAGAGGCTCGGCAGAAGCAAACAACCGACGAAATCGTTCGCCTCAGCACACGCAACGCATTACTGGAAACTGGCGAGGCGCAGCGCGAGCAGGCGCAATTAGAACTGGCAAAGCTGCAGAAGCATCAGGTGGTGCTGCTCGAGCTGTTTGGTGAGAAGGAGGAACAGGTCGAAGAACTGCAGGCCGAAGTTACCGAACTGAAGGCTTTCTACCGCAAGCAGCTCGATACTCTGGCTACACAAAACGAGCAACAAAAGCAGCGAGCAGAACAACAGCATCATTAGTGGAGCGGCACGTAACCAACCGGTACGCCATGCAAATTGTGCTTGCAATGATTCTTTATCTTTCCTTGCAATTAATTTGATTCCAGATCAAAGACGAGTGATGCAACAAGTTCGGGTCCCTGCTCTGATGCAACGATTCTATCAGCAAGACTGGTGTTCATGCAGCATTGAATGAGGTGGTGAACTTTCGATATATGGAACCGAGTTCAATTTCAACTTTTTGGAGTTTTACGTGTTTCGGCTGATTTCTACAACTCAATTGGTGATTTTGATCTGGTATTTTGAAGCCATTGTCTACAGCTTCGTCATCTACAGTGTGAACTTCTCGTTGCCGTCTTCGTCGCAGATACCGAAGTGCGCCTCGAAGACCGTATCGGTGCGCGACGGCAAGTCGAACATTTGAAAGTAGTGGCTGCGTGATGCGTCCAGGTTCTCGGCGGCCCACGTCATGTAGTCCGAGTAGAACTGCTCAGCACCCGCGACGGAGCCCGTGTTGCCGTCGGACGTTCCAGCGCTGGGCCAGCCCGTTTCGGTGATGGCGAGTTTGTCAGACAGACCCGGGAAGCGCGACTCGGTGTCGCTGCCCTGCAGCTCCGTCCACTCGTCGGACACGAGTGTGATGGCGTCGGCCACTGCGGTGTTGGCCGTGAAGACTGGCTGGATGTTGACGCCCACGACGTCGCAGGCAGTGAAGAGGTCGGCGAGGCCGGAGATGGCGTTGTAGCGGGACGAGTCGAGCAGTTCGGTGTTGCGCTGCACGGTGCCGACGGGCACGTTGGGCAGCGCCTCCTGCAGCTGCGAGATGTAGGTGAGCATCTCGGACGGCACCTCGTCCACTGAGGCGAGGTTTTCGTTGCCGACGAAGATCTGGATGACGCTGGCGGATCCGTTGGAGAGTGCGCCGGCCGAGATGGCGGCCGTGACGTAGTCGGCCGTGGCGCTCGGGTCGTCGTTGTCGAAGGGCACGCCGAGTGAGACGTTGAGGCCCTGCGCGATGGCGAGCGTGGCCATGTCGGCGGAGCCGTAGGTGGTGACGTACGTTCGCACGAGGACGAAGCCCTTCTCCTTGAGGTCTGGAAGTCGGCGGAGATGGTGGCCTCGGTGACGGAGTCGACATGGACTGGGTCGTAGCAGACGCCGCCGGTGGAGGTGGCTGCGGCGAGGTTTGCGGTGGCGAAAGTGGTGGCAGCGATGAGCGAGAAGACCTTCATGGTTGTTGGTGGAGTAGAGTTGGAAGAGGTCGGTGATGCTAAGAACCTGTTGCTGTGGTGAGCTTTCTTGTGTGCTCGACGATGCAGTTGTGGAATGAGTGTGGAGTAAGACGCGCACCATTGCGAGCAAGGATGTCGGTGGCATCCGGCGTGCCTCCTGAAGATCGTCCACAACTGTGTAGGACACCGTCGTCAGATGGCAAATGTCATGTGGCAGATGGTAGCAGTCAAGTCCGTGACTATCATGGCACGATCGCCTTGACTTGTGCGAGAGGATAGCCCGGGATGGCGCGTGCGTTGTCGACCGAGCTGAAGCGAGTCGCACGTTGCAATGGAATGTGGGTACGAGCGGCTCACGTCATGGACTGTGAAGACCTGTTGGAGTCGCTTGTGCAATTTCGATCCGAGAATCCAACGAGTTTACACGAATGTTGTTGTTCGGTTGTGAAGATTTTTGCCTGGTCGCAGTTCGGGGTGAGCTTTCATCTCAGGAGTCTCACAGATTTTGTTGCTGCAGCATTTGGTGGTGTGCGTGCCGATGAATGTCTTCTTTGTGGCGTTGGGTGAGGCACTGCTTCGCGTGGGGATTGATTTTCCTATCAATCGATATGGCCCTATAATAGTGTCTTTCGTGGTCGTGCTGCTGCTGGCATCGTACGATTTGCACCTGGTGCTGACAGCGCAATATAGTGTTTTAAGTGCGGTGAGCCCACAAATGGAGAACTGTGGGAATACCAACGCAGGGGACAGTGAATGAATCATAAGAAGTACCTAAAAGCGTGCAGGATCATCCAATACATTAAACCATACACAGTCGTTGCTTACAGTTCGTCCTCCTCCAGCAGCATGTTGGGCACCGCATTGGTCACCGGGTAGCTGCGTCCGCAGTTGTTGCACACGAGCTCTCCCTCCACAATGTTGGTCTGCAAAAAGGCAACAAATGTCAACAGTCAACCAAAAAGAACCCTTCTTCTGTCAACTCGCAGCTACGTACATCGAAAATGACGCGGTGGATCATCTTCAGCAGTTCGTCCTGCTCCGACAGGTCCGATGGGATCTGTTCGGGCAGCACAGGCACCTCCGGATGGTTGAGTTCCTTGGTGGTGTAGGCCAGCGCTGGGTAGTCAATGGAGTTCATGATGTGCAGCACGAAGCTCTTGCTGAATTGCGTCTCCAGCACCACGACGCCGTCCATCTCTTCCGGCACAATCTGCAGGTGAATAGTTTTCTGTCAGTTGGCAACAGTCTCAATCACTTGTCCGACATGACAGATCCCGTACTCGAAGCGGAAAATTCAGCGGCCGCGCGCCAGCATCGCGTCCGGCCGTGTCGGCACACGCCTGCAACTCAACCCCCCCATTAGAAAACGAATCGCAGTCCGCGTCGAGGCAATTCCGCATCACCTTGACATTGCACACGAGCATGTTGTGGGTCAGCAGCCGCATCGTCGGTCGTCCAGTAAAAAAAGTTGTTAAGCCCACTTCGACGCTCTTCGACTGCCACCGATTTGCAATTCATTTAATTGAAAAATACACATGTCAATTCATTTAATTGCATTTTGAACCTATCCACTGTCATCCGGAGCATGTAGTCGGCGGAATGAGACAGTCACGTAGCTACAGCTACTTCGTCTCAGTCGTCTTGGCCATCGCAGTCTTGGAAGCCTTGGCCTTTTTCTTCTGACTCAACACTCCAACCATCTCCACCGTCACTCCTGCTATATGCAGCAGTGCTAGGTCCACCTCGATGTCATAAATTTCCGCGAAAGCCTTTTGCTGCAGCTTCTCCAGCTTCTCCTGCAGTTCCTTCTTCATCATCTCCTGTCCCTTCAACGTCCGCTGCTGGTCGAGCTCCAGTCTTTTCATCGTCTCCACCTGTTCCCCCTCAGCGTCTGCAGTTCGCCTCTCATCGTCTCCAGCAGTTCACCTCTGAGCGTCTCCAGCAGTTCACCCCGCAGCGTCTCTAGCAGTTCACCTCTGAGCGTCTCCAGCAGTTCACCCCGCAGCGTCTCTAGCAGTTCACCTCTGAGCGTCTCCACCAGTTCACCCCGCAGCGTCTCTAGTAGTTCACCTCTGAGTGTCTCCACCAGTTTACTTCTCGTCTCCAGCATTTCGCCTCTCAGCTTTTCGTGGCCGAGCTGATGCAGCTGACCTCCAACCTCTCGGTTCAACAGCTCGATCCGAGACCAATTCTTCGCGCAACCCATCCAAATCCGATTGAGAAGCAGGTGTGGGGCTGCGATCCAACAGTTGCGGACTTCCTTTTAAGTGTGCCGATGCGACACTGTCAAGCTGCAACGCTACGGCGTTAATCAGCTCGAGTCTTTCAACGAAGTCGGCCTCCGTTCCGTTGTGAAGCAACGCACTCATGTCTCCGGCCTTCAAGTGTGTCACCATGAACTGCACTCGGGATTGACACGACTTTGATGTCACCGCCAAATTGAGCAACTCGTTCCCGTTGAGGTTGTCCGCGATTTGCAACCAGCCCGTCATTTCCTGCTCGAACCCCCACGGTTGCACGCGCATCGCCTCCTGCAGCAAGAGTACGTCATCCGCGCGTGTGAACTGCTTCCTGGATAGCAAAGGGGCTGGCTTCTTCCGCGGCGGTGATTCTTCGTCGTCCGTGAACGAAACAGTGTTCCTTCTCACTGCTGCTTTAAGCTGGTCTTTACGAAGTCCGTGCCGACTTTTAAATCGCCCCACCCAGGCCTGCGATAGTGTCGGCGGGTCAACACGTGTGCGTTGGAGAATCCGGTTGGCTTGTTCCCAAAGCACCTTGTCATCCAAAAGCTCGCCATCTCTTTCACTCAACGCCTTGACGCTCAAGCCTGCTGCCGCTGCCGCTGCTTTAATCCCAGCCACGAGCTCTGCCTCCATCTCATGGTACTTGCCCAATTGTCTACGCGTGGAGGTTGGGTTGGCGCTGTTTTCCATCGGGGCGCGCAGAATGCTCCCCACCGTGGAGACAGCACACCGCTGGTCGAATTGCCCCGCCACCCAGTCACTGAGCTGCTCGTTGGACAAGTCCGGGTCGCTTGGTGGTGCCGCCGCTGCGCGTTCTGGAGTTCTTCACCATGTTTGAGAAGATTGCCAAGTGGGCGGGATCCAAGGAGAATCGCCTGGTTGTTGCGGATGTGAGTCATTACGACGGCAATCTTGAAGTTTCCTTTTTCCTGTTTTGTATCCATTTTTGAAGTTTCCTCTTATGAATTTATTTATAAGCAAAAAGCTTTCATTCACCCCAACTCGTTGAGTTTGCTGCGAATGGCCTTGGACTTGCTGCCCAGCGACTCCAGACCCTGCGTCAGTAGCGACCCACTTGCCATTGTGAGCTGGCTAGGAAAACTAAAACCCCAGATCCTGACAACCATTTTTGCCACATTTAACATGCCATAAAACACATAAAAGAGCCAGGGCGCGCCATAAATGCATAAAAAAGACGCGGAGTGCGGCGGAGGTAGCGCAAGATTCGGGGGGGGCGAAGTCTGCCGGGATAAAATCCTGGATTGTTCACGAAGTCCGAGCCACTCGCTGTTCGACGCCCGATCGCGCAATCCTCGTCATCAGCACGGAAACCGCCGAATCGGCGGTTTGACTGCCGAGGCTGGGCGGCGCTGCAACAGCACCTGGCTCGGATTTTCGGAAAATCGCTTGCAGCTATCGCCCCCCTGCTTGCGTCAACAAAACATCCACTCAAAAAATCAGGGATATTCCGATTACGGAAACAGCGCGGTGTGTAAAAACGTGGCAAGAGGCTCGCTAAAAAACTAGAATTTCTTAAGCTGAGGCGCATCCAAGGAAGGGTTGATTGGTTTGTGGGGTAGGTGGTCTTGCAGAAAAGGACGCTCCACTTCGCGCATGAGAAATTGGTCATGAGAGTGATTAGGGCGCCGAGGAAACACCAATCCACAGACAAGATCGATCAAAATAGGAGAGAATTCTTTGCTCGGTGTTCTTACAGTGGCCATTCACGTCACGGCTGTTATTCGGACTTCCTGCTTCTCTCTCTAAATCACGTCCGTCCAGTTTTGCACTGTCATTTTGCCAACTTGTCTTGGTCAGGCGTCTAGTCGGAGGAGAAGCGGCAGACCTCGCGTTCGTCGGATCAAATCTCGCACGCCGAACGTTACTTCTTGTTTAAACAGTACTATAATGAGTTTCGCACCGGGACATGAATTGGCTTGACTTGCTGCGCGTCGTGTCTCCGATGCTTCAGTAAGTGGTTAAGCTACCACCATTGAATTATAACAACAAGAGACAAGCAGTCCACACTTCTTGTCACAAGCTCACTAATGACGCAATAGAAAACACTGACACCGGAGTGGCTCTCAGAACTCTCAAATGCAAGCAAACGCTTTCCAACATGAACTGAGACGGGGCCATCGTCACAACACTGCGCTTTTGCTCCGCCAGCGTAAGAAGCCTCATACATGCCTGGACGAGCGGTGCCAGTCATTCGAGACAGCGCCCGCCGGCACATGGCATCGCTGCTCGCCGAGCAGAGCGAGAAGCTGTATATGCTACTGTCGTTTCCGCTTTGGCAATGCGCTCTGTTGAATCTGCTACCATCGGCCACACCGCCGTTCAACTTCCCGCCCGCCGACCTGCCCGACAGTGCCCGCCGCAAGCTACCTCGCCGTCTTCTCTTGTTTTTTATGGCATCCATGCTCAGCGCGCAGAGTCAGCTGCTCGCCGAGTTGGCCCAGGCAATCACTTCCCACTTCATTCCAGCCACGCTTCCGCCACTTTCAGCCACGGCGACGCCCACCTCGACGCCCGAGCCAACTCCGACACCGCTGCCACCCCAGACCGCCACGGCTGCGGCCACGACGCCCAAGAAGAGGCGTATTCCGATGACTAAGAGGCTCGCGATAGTAGAGACCATGCGCGCGGGTGGCTCGACAAAGGAGGCGGCTGATGTCGGTAAGTGTTCTGCGCGCCAAGCGCGTACCTGGACCCAGCGTGAAAGGAACGGAGAGAGTCTCCGAAACAAGAGCCCGGGACGCGTGCCTGCCTGGCCGCTCCCCAAGGCTGTCCTTGAAATGGCCAAGGTGCTGGCGCCGATCGCGCTGTCGCACCGGCAGATTAATGCCGCGGCCGAAAAGGTTGGCATTCCCCCGGCGACATTTGCACATCTCCGCCCCAGGATTAAGGAGCGTCTTATACCAGCGCTAGTGGACTATTGGTTCAACGGGGACAAGCGAAGAGAGGAGGCGTTGTTCAACTACGTCAAGTGCACCAAGAAGGAAATGAAAGTTGGCATGTTCGTGACTTCGAACGCCAAGATCGTCGACGAGCTGGTGAAAAAGGCCGCAGAAGGTGTTAGTATTAAGTTCATCGTCGACCTTGATCAAGCGCAAAAGCACAGCAAGCTGATCATGCGCATGATGGAAGCCGGCATCGAGGTTTGCCACGCCATGAACACCTTCCACTGGAAGGTGGGCATTTTCGACAGCGAGGTAAGAAACATGCTTTCTTTTTGCTAATTTTGACAAGCTAATTTCAACGTATTTACCAGGTATTGGTGCATGGCTCGATGAACTGGTCGACGCACGGCATGTGCGGCCCCAACTTTGAATGCACAGTGGTGCTTACAGGCCCTGTCGGTAGGTTGTTGGTGTATGGATGGGTTTTCGAAATGACGGCCCGAGAATTTTGTATTGTGTTAGTTCTCGCCTTCGAAGCCGAGCACGACAAGATGTTCAGCATTGCTCATGCGAATGGGACTGACAGGCGAGTCCGGGGTGTTACCGTGGAAGCAGAGGAGAAGACCGAAGTCGAGCCAGAGCCGAGCGAAGCCGCGCACGTCGGCGAGAAGCGGAAGCAGGGGCGCCCTAAGAATCCAAATTTGTTCCGGACCACGTATACACAGACCTATGAAAAACCCTATATTTAAAAAAAACGGATGTAAGAGACGAGGATCGGCACAAAACTCCATATTAAGCGTATTTTTTTTATAGAGGAAACTTCAAAAATGGATACAAAACAGGAATAATCCAATTTTCCACAAGCACTTGCGCTTTGTATGGGCCTGCGCCATCTGTCGCCACCGCCTATTTTCCACCAATCCGCTCGCAGTACTTGAACGACTGGAAGCGCGGCGTTCTACCTGCCGCTCTACCTGCCGTAGTTTGCAGTCCAAGCAAGCCCACGGAGCGTCAGGATGGTCAAGAAGAAAGGGAAATCCAAGCGCTTGTCGCTGCACAAGAAGTACAAGATCGCCCGCAAGGTGCGCGAGCACAAGCGGCAGGAGCGCAAGGCGGAGAAGCTCAACCAGCACAAGAAGAAGAAGGACCCGGGCATCCCCAACAACTGGCCGTTCAAGGAGGAGCTGCTGCTGCAGGTAGAGCAGGCGCGACTGGCCGAGATCGACGCCCAACGTCAGGCCCAACAGCAGCGCAAAGAGGACAAGAAGAAGGCCAAACTATTGGCCAAAAGTCAACGCTCCAATGCCGTTCTACCTGTGACCCCACTGAGTGTGGAGATGCAGGCCAAGAAGGACCTGAAACACGCCGTGCAACACGCTGACGTGGTGCTCATTGTGCTGGATGCGCGCGACCCGCAGGGCTCTCGCTCGCTCTCTCTGGAGGACGGACTGGTGGCCAAGGGACACAAGAAGGTGCTGCTCGTGCTCAACAAGATCGACCTCGTGTCGGTCGAGACGGCGCAGAAGTGGGTGGCCTACCTGCGTCGCTTCCACCCTACCATCCCTGTACGTGCGCTCAACACCAAGATCTCGGACAGTGCCAAGAAGACCAAGCAGGAGAAGGGCCACAAGGCGCTCTACGACCGGCAACAGGAGATCAGCGGCATGCGCGACAACGGAGAAGTGCAACCGCTTCGAGTCTTTTTGGACGAGTTGGCGGACAAGGCGGACAAGCCGCTCAGTGTTGCGGTGGTGGGATACCCGAACGTGGGCAAGAGCACGCTAATCAACTCCATCAAGCGTCGACAGATGGTGAATGTGTCGAGCAACCCTGTGTCCACCAAGACGGCTCAGGAAGTGCACTACGGTGAGAAGATCACGCTTGTGGATTGTCCTGCACTTGACCCGGACTACAGTGACGAGTCGTCTGCTATCATGCGTCACGGTATTGCTGGCGTCTTTGTGGAAGACCCCGTTCCTGTTGTGAAGAGCGTGATTGGGCGCGGTGATGCCATGAACCTCATGCAGACGCTGCAAATTCCCGTGTTCCGGAATCACGAAGAGTTCCTTTCCAAGCTTGCGATTAAGCGTAACATGCTGCGTAAGGGTGGTGATCCGGACATTCTGATGGTGGCTCGGACGTTCCTGCAAAACCTGGGCAAGGGTGTATACAGCCCGTCGTGCCTGCCGCCCGCCAAATCCAAGTCGCGATTTGAGCAACCGGGTTGGTACAAGAAGCTGGACCTCTCCAAGGTGCGTCGAATGTGTGGATTTGCCTGAGATTGGTATCATTTTGAACTAACATTGTGTTGACTTGTCCAGCTTGCCGACGCCGAGACTCTGCTGCACAGCTCCAACCCGACTGGCCACAAGCGCGTGCTCCTTTTCAAGGCTGCGCCCGTTTCGCATGCTGCCGGTGACATGACCGAGTACGACCTCGTCATGGGCGAGTTGCCAGAGAACGACGGACTCACTTCGGAAGATGAAGACGAGGGTGACGACGCCGAAATGGGCGAAGAGGAGGAGGAAGAGATGGATGAGGACGAGGAATAAGCGCAACCGCTTCCGGGGATCAGATGCACCATCGACAGCTAGTAGCGTCGATGCAGCGCATTGCTCTCCAGCTTTTTCGACCTAGACCGATACATGTACTTATTAATCCTGAAGCACTGCGCCAAGCAGATTTTTCAAATGACATGGCATTCATCCGTTGTTTGTTTCTAACTCCTACAAAGGTCTCACTCAATCCATTGAATCCTACGATCGCATTCCCACAGCTCGTCGTTTGTGGGCTCACCGCATTCTAAACTCTGTTAACACCAAGTGCAAATCGTACGGTGCCAGCAAGACCACCACAGACATCGATTGACAGGAAAATCAATCCCCACGTTAAGCAAAGTGCAGTAATCGACACACACAGCCTCAAATCTCATCAAATGCTGTTGCGACGAAACCTGGAAGACTCCTGAGATGAAAGCTCACCCCGAACTGTGTCCAGGCAAAGACCTTAAACTCGTTGGATTCTCGGATCGAAATTGCACAAGCGACTCCAACAGGTTTTCACAGTCCATGACGTGAGCCGCTATTACACCCGCCACTCCATTGCAATGCGCGACTCGCTTCAGCTCGGTCGACAACGCACGCGCCATCCCGGGCTATCCTCTCGCACAAGTCAAGGCGATCGTGCCACGATAGTCACGGACTTGACTGCTACCATCTGCCACATGACATTTGCCATCTGACGACGGTGTCCTACACAGTTGTGGACGATCTTCAGGAGGCACGCCGGATGCCACCGACATCCTTGCTCGCAATGGTGCGCGTCTTACTCCACACTCATTCCACAACTGCATCGTCGAGCACACAAGAAAGCTCACCACAGCAACAGGTTCTTAGCATCACCGACCTCTTCCAACTCTACTCCACCAACAACCATGAAGGTCTTCTCGCTCATCGCTGCCACCACTTTCGCCACCGCAAACCTCGCCGCAGCCACCTCCACCGGCGGCGTCTGCTACGACCCAGTCCATGTCGACTCCGTCACCGAGGCCACCATCTCCGCCGACTTCCAGACCTCAAGGAGAAGGGCTTCGACCTCGTGCGAACGTACGTCACCACCTACGGCTCCGCCGACATGGCCACGCTCGCCATCGCGCAGGGCCTCAACGTCTCACTCGGCGTGCCCTTCGACAACGACGACCCGAGCGCCACGGCCGACTACGTCACGGCCGCCATCTCGGCCGGCGCACTCTCCAACGGATCCGCCAGCGTCATCCAGATCTTCGTCGGCAACGAAAACCTCGCCTCAGTGGACGAGGTGCCGTCCGAGATGCTCACCTACATCTCGCAGCTGCAGGAGGCGCTGCCCAACGTGCCCGTCGGCACCGTGCAGCGCAACACCGAACTGCTCGACTCGTCCCGCTACAACGCCATCTCCGGCCTCGCCGACCTCTTCACTGCCTGCGACGTCGTGGGCGTCAACATCCAGCCAGTCTTCACGGCCAACACCGCAGTGGCCGACGCCATCACACTCGTGTCCGACGAGTGGACGGAGCTGCAGGGCAGCGACACCGAGTCGCGCTTCCCGGGTCTGTCTCGACAAACTCGCCATCACCGAAACGGGCTGGCCCAGCGCTGGAACGTCCGACGGCAACACGGGCTCCGTCGCGGGTGCTGAGCAGTTCTACTCGGACTACATGACGTGGGCCGCCGAGAACCTGGACGCGTCACGCAGCCACTACTTTCAAATGTTCGACTTGCCGTCGCGCACCGACACGGTCTTCGAGGCGCACTTCGGTATCTGCGACGAAGACGGCAACGAGAAGTTCACACTCGAGACAATAGACCTACGGACAGTAAAACATTAATCGAATACGAACCAAAGCATACGAACCGTGTTCACCAGCATCCCTTGAAGTGTGAGAATTACTCATACCAATGGCGATACATCCGATTGATCTCTAAAATCCGTTTAACAGCTCCACTGCCTCTGATCATGCTCCCAGCCACAACATTATTCAAAAATGATTCCACGGCTAGTCATCTGGCTGCAGTAACTCGTCGTACTCTTCCCGTAACACAAGCGCTTCCTGCATCATCTCTTCCAGCTGAGTAGTCGAAAACTCTTCTTCCTTTGCGTCTTGCGCACGATTTTGGCAAATACACTTGCTCTTTACCCGACGACACTTGCGGCAGAAAGCTGGGGGTTTATCGTTAGTCGACGCCACCTTGGCGGTATCCTTGGTATTTGAATCATCCTCGGGCACAGATGCTACATCCGTATCGACAGCAACATCGCTATCCTTGCGAACAATGTAGAAAAGGCTAAGCAACTGCTGGAGCTCCGACATGTCCAGCTTTGTCAGTGCTCGAACTTGCTCACTACAGCAAACAGAAAAAACTGTTAGCCTCTGCAAGTACAGTCCCATCTACATCGAAGCACTTTACGCACCTGCGTTCACCCTCAGCAAGATCATCCGGCTTGACATCGTATGCCACAAGCATCAGGATGGCTGCGACGCAGGTCCACTGCCATATTGTACATGAACTAACCGTCAGAATAAGCGTAAATAACCATAGTTGCATCCTGACGGGTGTTTTGTTACCTGGTGGGCATTCCGAGTGTCGATGGCGTCACGCAGTGTAAACGTTTCTGTGATGGTATCAATGCGGTGGTTTACAAATCGATCACTAGCCAGCTTCAGTTTAAGCGCCACTTGAGGCAGTGGGCGGCGCAGCATGAGCGAGAGAGAATTCCACCGTTCTACGCGAATTTGACGTGCGCGCTGGCGTGCAGCATCTGCTTCTACCTTTTCTGGTCCTGCGATAATAGCATTGTCCTCGCTCTTCTCCTCTTCATTTGCTGGCAACGGCAACCCAGCCACCACTAACGTAGTCTCATGGGTAATCCAGTTCGAAAGCAATCCCCACAAGTGGCTAAACAGCGGTAAATCATTCAGTGTCACCACCTCCTCATCGTCGAAATCGGAAATCTCGAAACTATCAGCTGAAGATACGTCACTCGCGGCCGCATCACTTTCGTCACTGTCGCTGACAACAATATCGTCTTCGTCGTCACCCTTCTCCTGGCTCTTCTTGACCAGCTTCTCCACCTTCTTGGCTAATTTCTGCTTGTGTGCTGGGAAAACATACCCTTCAATGAGCATCGCGTGCTCGCTTGTGGGGAAATTTCGATCAGGTGGTGCGGGTGCCGCATTTTCCTTCAACTGAGACGAAGTTTTCGCTTCCAGCGCTGGCGGGACGCCCATGGACATGGCATCTGCAGTCGAGTGCTTCCGTTCGACAATGCCCAGATCCTCTGTCTTGGCCCACACTGCCTTTACCTTTGGTAGCGGTTCTGGTTTGTGCTCAACTGGGGCCTCTTCATGCTTCGGTATCTTGCTGTCATCTTCGTAGTCCGAAGGATTGGGTTTATCTGTGCCAAAAACTTCAACCAGTGACGGGACGAGCTGCGGCGGCTTGTGGGCCAGTCTGGACAGTAGCACCCGAGCTTTCTGCAGTCAGGAACAGCAGAATAATGATCAGTATGCATCTCATACAAAACTCCTTGTTGGGAGAGTTGGAGCTTGAAATTATTCCAGCTGCGAATAATAGGAACCTTCAAGCACAGCTGGGAGCAGAATTGGCGCTCGTAATGAGCGTCGTAGATCTGTTTGCGAGCCAAGGAGACGCGGAACTTGCCGGAAGACCTGTTCCACACAAAACAACAGTGGCCATTTAAGCTCTTCGATTGGCTAAAACACAATTTTATAGTATCTGATTGGCTGAAAAGGCGCTGACGTACTTGGGCAGCGGGTTCTCGCAGGCCGGGAAGGCGCAGCGACTGGCAGCCGCGCGCTCCTCGAAGACCTCCTCCATCTGCCGGCGCTGCAGCATCTTCCCACTCAGTTCCAGGAACCGCACGGGCACGGACGGCGCTAGAAGCGTCGCCATGAGCGCGAACGCCTCGTGGACGTTGGAGCCATGGACGCTCGTCATGATTGGCGAGAAATGGGAATCAAAAACTGAGGAGGCACAAAATACGTGGGCCACATTTTTAACGGCTTAGTGGAACCAAGTGAAACGAACGACTTGGTGTTTGTATGCCAACTTCAACTTCAGTGCATTTGACAAGTATATAGGCAGAAGACGACACACGACGAAGGCAAGAACTCTTACGATGCCCACGGCCAGGCTTTTCCAAGCTTGGGTAGGAAATTGCCGTCGTTCATCGGTACGTTCGCGTCTCCGAAGCTCGCCGTGTCAACGAGTTCCGCGCAGCATCCGTCATCTGGTCCCACATGATCAAATCCTGTGTATCGCCACCTTCCGTGGTGATATCCAGCGCGTGGTTGATCGGCCAGTGACTCTCGTAGTTCACCTTGACAGCTGTGCCGTCAATGGTATCGGCACTAGGCGAAACGTAGTACGAGTAGCCGCTGTGTGCTGAGGGCGAGACGGCCAAAATCGTCGGGTTTTCAACGTCTGGATTGTTGATCCACACGACGACGTGCTCCCAGTCGTGGCGGTGACCCAAGCCGGTAGACGGGGAGTCTTTGGGGAAGTACCAGGAGTACATTATGGCCCAAACACCGTTGTACCAGGTGGAGCGCCCGTACACCTGCGAGCCCCAACCGGACCCCTTACACGAACCGCTTGGTGCTCCAGTGGGCTTGAGACCGCCGCTTGTGTCGCCGTTCGAGTTCACAGCAGGGTGCGGGTGACACCCGTTCGTGATGTGGATCTACGGCTTGAACTCGACGCCGGCCTTCTCGGAAATGGTCGTGGGTTCTGGCTGAGCGAAGGGCTGCACTTGATCGTGGTCCATGGCGAAGACGCCCGTAGCGGAGAGAGCAGCGACAATGGCAGAAGTGATACACGCACGGAAAATCATCTTTTAACGCTGGTGTCGTGTGTATGCCCAGGGAGATTAAGAAGTGAAACTCGTCGTCGCCAAGACCTCGGCAGCTCATCATTAATTGCCTCAGGGAATCGCATCAACAACGTAACTCACGTTGTGTGAGTTGTCAGCGATGCTATAAAGCGCAGCCAACGACGCAGATAGCAGAGGAATGTGTTATCACGGGATGGGAGCGTACCACTTCAACCATGAAAACAACAAATCAACCTTTACACACTTTATTTATGCATTCAGTAAGATTCACTGTATGGTGCAAGAGAATGCCCTTCCCTTCGCCGCCTCCATTTGCCATTCCACAGCACATCGCGTGCACGCACGTCCGCAATTTTTTGTTTCGATTGATTCGTGCTGCGCGTCAGAAGTCTGATTACTGTACTGCTTAGGGCCGTTCTTAGCCAAAGTAAAGCGGTGGATCTGCCTTCACGACAGTACAAACATGTACGTGTACTCACGTCCACGTCTGGTAAGTATTAATTTGCCGTGTTTGTTAATCCATGCTTTTCATGCGGCGGGCCATTATTTGAAAGATCAGACACTTGTAGAAGCACGCGCGCTATCCGCACACAGAGTTGCTGGAAACCATTAGGGCGAAACCCGTGCATACGACAAAGAATCCGAAGCACGACTTCCGGAGGAGCTCGACAGGCATTATCGCTTTCTTACAATGGTGAACAAGCGCGCATCTGCAGCACCTGGCAAGATGTCAAAAACAACGAGCAAAGTGTCCAAGAGAGGGTGTATCCAGAACTTCAAACCTGCCCTGTCCATTCAGCCCCCCACCGAACCAATCCCCGCAGCGTGCTTGCCAACATCCACGGTGTCATCGCCGCCGCAGCCTGTCCTGCCCACCCACGCTTCTCGGAAACCGACCAAGGTGCTCACGAGGGGAAGCATGCAGACATGCAAATCGGCACTATCCGATCAGACGCCCATCAACTCCACCCTCGCAGCCTGCACGCCAATATCTACGACGTCGCCGGACCAAGCTATCCTGCCCATTCACGCTCCCAGCAAACCGACCCCCACGGTGTGCACTTCAACGACAACAATTTCGCCGTACCAGCGGATGATGCAGTTGCTGACATCGAGGGCTGAGACGAATGTACCAGCCACAACCGTCATTACTGCGGTGGAAGGTGAGAGCGTTTACGCTGCACCAACTTATTGTACTTGCTTACCTCTCACACTTGTTAGATCTGCAGTAGTTCTTGCGAAGCAACGACCAAAACAGCAAGGTTGCTATTCGTATGAAATTGCTGTGGACATCGGACCACACTTACAACCACTGGCAGTAAGTCCGGCTCCACTTCGTTGATGTGGAAACACCAGAGTCCTTTGATGATATGCTGCGTGTACGTCAATGTGGGGGTCATGATTGTTGCTTTGTTAATGGACTAACAACTTGTGTTGTAGCTGTTTCGTACCAACTACGAAGCCAATCGTCAAGACGTTGACTCTCTGTTGCTTATAGCCACGAGTTGAAACATGCAGGGCGACTCGGCTGAGCTACTACCCCGGGGTCCTTCGTCTCTATCGAGGACTACAGCAGTCTTCAGCTCTTCCGGGAGACGCAGTGCCAGCTCACAGTGAAGTTGAGGCATTTAAGTTAGGAGGGAAGTGAGCATTGATCGCGTACCCTACGTTCTAGCTGCGGTGTATACAAGTAGTGCGGTAGCATTGACTCTAGCTGTGATGTAGAGTGACTGGCAAGCCCATTCCGTAACAAAATAATGTATTTTGCTTTGAAGACTTGCAACCGAACCACTTCCATTTATTGTACCCATTCACTTCACGTTTGGCACCCTAAGAAATAGGCAAAGAAAATATTTGACATTCATAATCTGTTGCAACCAACCCCAGTGTTTAAAAAATATGCATTTTGCTTGTGCAACATCCGCCTACGTTCCTGTACAACCACAAACTGCTACACCGGCAACGAATGGGACATTAGTATTTGCTCGGACCCTGAGACTTGTGCGTCGAACTGCGCGCTTGACGGCGCCGACTACACCGGAACGTACGGCATCACGGCCGACCTGAAGTGCATAATATTCATACTAATTTTGAACTTGCTGTAATCTCGGTGATCCAGAGTATTATCAGACTAATCATTGTAACCACTGTAATGTGTCCATATGCTTATACATAGGGACCAGCGTGTGGCATGATGCGGCTCATGTGATAAGCACGTATCAGTCTGGTACCCGCGACGCAAGAACAAGACGGCGAACAGGTAGTAGCAGCATATAGCTTTTACAAAATGCGGTTGTTTTCGCTCTAACGTCTCATGCGCTAGCAATGACAAAGAGGCAGGGCTCCACCAACTACAGTGAAGGAGAAGCGGCGTAGAGTGTATTACCTCCATTTCCGTGGAAATCAAAAGGTGTGCTGCAACAGCAGGTGACTCATCCAAAGTTTAGCATGTTGGCTGTTGGCTCTGTTGATTCGCATGACACAGGTTGCTGTTTAATAGCCTTGAAGTAGTTGCTGCCGCAAGGAGATAGTGGCGCCTACTTGAGCTCTTCGAGTCTCTTCGTGCGCATGGCAAGGCAATTATCGGAAGCTGCAAGGTATTATCGGAAGCCGACATTTTGGTTTTAACAAAATGATATGATGTATTGTGTTCTGTAGTGAGCTCTTATGCCTGCCTCAAGAATAAAGACTGGTATATCATGTTGTCCACCCGTCAGACTAAGTAAGTCTTTAGCCATCGAGTGCCACGGAGTGAAATGTCCGATTGATAAGTTCTGACCCCGCACATCATGTTCAATTAGATTGCTATGGTGGCGTCGAGACTTCACTAGGAAATTGGAGGCGTGAGGTGGTGGTAGTAGTAGGAGAAGATGGACCCGGAAAAGGATCGCCGCCATCGCGCAATTCAGGGGGAAGTGCGTGCCTTCAACCAGGCAGTAGAAGCGTATGAAAATCTCCTTCGAGCAGGGAGGAGCTTTGGAGGGAGAAGTTGGTCTGTGCAGGCTGCTGTTCGGCGCGTAATAACAGCAAGAGAGGGTCTTCGCCAAGCACGAATATTAGCAGAGCAGGCAGATAACATGGGCGAGGAATCTTTGCGCCAGTCGTTCGCTAACGAGCGGGCGGGACGCCACCGTGCACACGACCAATGCATTGAAGCTCTGCGGCAACCACGACCACGAGCAACACTTTCACCGCCTGCTGCGACTACTACTACTCGCGGCATGCCATCGGTGAATTCGTCTGAGGTGTCACTAAAGCGCAATCCAGATCCTAACGACGCGGCAACCCCGGCGAAGAGAATGAAAACATCCGAGGCAGCAACGGATGAAGACGTGAAAGCACCAGAACCAGAGATTATCGAGATTTCGTCGTCGGAGGGTGAGGAGTGCGAAGACACCGAGGCTTTTCCAGACACGGAAGACTCCGAAGCATATGAAGATGTTTCAACAACTGGTGCTGCGGCGCGTACAGACGAAGGTGACGAAAGCAGTTCCTCTTCGGAGTTTATTCTTTCAGAGGAAACAGGTAGCAGTTCGTATACAGGAAGGTTTGCAATGATGCTAGTAGCTAACTGAGAGTTTAAAAAGCAACGCCATGCAGAAATTATCCACGCAGTTTTACATTTGTTGCCTGTGTTTGCTTGATTTGTGGAGCTATCTATAGTCGAATTCTAACACTGTAAAAGGTAATGCTGATACTGATTAGCATGTTGGCTATGTTGATTCACATGACACGGACTACTGTTTGAAGTCAAACGGAAGCCCGTCACTGCGATGAACGTCTTGCTCGCACTGAAGCGTCAAGGTCGCACGCTGTACGGATTTGGGGGGCTAGTCAAAGAAGCTCGAATCGACAAACACAAACACAAACCGCATTAATATCATCAATAGCATGTACTAGATTTAGTGTTTATGGGCTCGATCTTGACCTTGCCACGAGCGTACATACAGGGAGTCCGTCCAGGGGACACTCTTCTACGCAGATTCTTCACCAAGTGCTTGTCGAGCTGCGTTGAGCCAGCTACTTCTTGCCACCCAGTTAGTGAGTGCGTCTTGTCCTTCTCCTGCTGTTTCTTGCCCTCCAACTACGGCTTGTCGTCTCAGTCCGTCTCCATTTTCAGCGTCGATATGTCCAGCGTCTACTGCAGCGCACAGTGCGTAACAGTAAGCGGCATCCGCTTCGTTCGATACATCACAAGTGCGCTCCCACCTGCTCCGCAGCCGCATGGGGTTGCTGAGTCCTTCATCTGTCTACCACATATGGAGGTTGTGTACCACATAGTTATGTGGTATACATAATGGTGTAATAAACATAATTGTGCTCACTCCACAAATATTGCTAATTTAACAGTTGCTAATTTAACAGCAGTTCTTAACGAACTGTGCCATCCCCAGGCGTGCCCGCCCGGGCTAGCAATCAGGTTAATTCGCTGTCTAAAGCCGGTTACTGCGGACCAGTACCGGTATAGCTGTTGTACCGCTTTGTATTCATCACACGATATGGGCGGAAAGATGGATTGATGGCAGGGTTGGCAAAAATCCACGTTCTGGCGCCACCGTGGATGGATAATTACTTTTTTACGGGTGGGTCGGTAAAAAAGGGGTGGGTATTCCACTTCTGCTGAAAAACCCAAACGATTGGTTCCTACGCCCTGTGAACTCTAGCTCGCACGTTTGACTTCCCTTCCATTCGCCCCAATGCACGCAGTAAACATCTCACTTTTGCTTTTGCATTCTCCCCCAAACCACGCCGCAATAACCACTTCGACCTCCGCGACCGCTTCCTCCACGCCTCTGCTTCCGCCATCTTCGTCTCCGCCCGCTGAGCGAGCTTTGTTGGGTTCAGCAAAGCCCATTCGTCGCGGTGGCCGCTATCAAGATGCCGTGTGGTACGACGTCCTCGTGGCAGACGGTGTGGTATCGTGCAAGAAGTGCGAAAAGATCATTCACACGTCTGGGAAGACCCACGTGGAGAGCGTTCGTTACCACTTTGTCAAGAAGTGCGTGAAGCGGGCTTACACACCTGCTATCACGACCTGTTTTCGCCCAGCGATTTCGCAAGCCAAGGTTGCCGAGTTTCAGCGTCAATTTGCCATGTGGTTCTACAGCACCGGCATGGCTTTCAACAAGGCGGCTCACCCTACTCTGACAGCTGCTCTTGCGGAGCTGACGCCTACAAGCGTGCTGCCGACTCGGAAGCAGCTGGCAACATCACTGCTCAGCAACAGTTACGACGAGGTTCGCTCTGCACTTTGCTCAAGCTTCGCGGACGGGATTGCACGCTGGTTACTGATGCCTGGACTGACGTCAACGGAAAGTCCGTCGTAAACTACGTCGCACTGGAAGGAGACCTTGCTGTCTTCCTTGAGTCCTGGTATACAGGATCGGCCTCACACGACGCACCCTCTCTATCAGCGGACGTACAGCGCGTCCTGTCGAAGTACGACTTCATTTGCTTTGTTGCTGTCGTGACGGACAACACGGCGGCCAACCAGCTTGTGTGGGGGACACTGCAAAAAACGTACCCGCAGATGTTTTTCCATGGCTGCATCTCTCACGTTCTGCATCTGGTCGTAAAGGATCTCGTTCGTCAGCTACGTTAGCTGCACAAGCTGGAGCAGGATTGCCGCCAACTGGTTCGATTTCTGAAGAAAAGCCAGCAGTTGTGGTACGAGTTGCGACGATTGCAACAGATGGACGGCACTACTGCTCTAGTGCTTCCTGCTGACACTCGCTGGGGAACTATTGAACGGTGCTTCTCCAGTATTAAGTCATCTGAAGCGATTCTTCACGGCTTTGTGAATTCCCGAGATTTTTTGCGCTCTGGGTCGAAAGAGCAGAAAGTGAAGCGGCGTTGTAACGGGGTTACACGGGGGTTACAGGTAACCTGGCTACATTGGTGTGTGTCACACGAAGTGGTGTGACCACATGATAACAGAAAGGAGTTCTCAGTACTCGATAGATAACAAGAGTCAGTACGTGGCTTCAGAGCCACGAGTATGCATTTGGTTAGGTATTAGTATGGTCGATAGTTAGGGTAGGACATTCGCACCAGGGCGGCCCTGCCGCCCTTGAGACTAATACATTCAGTTTGGAAAACACACAGTAGAGTTTATATACCTTGTTTAAGGTTCCTATAAGACTCTAGGAGCAGGGTACGGATTACCCTTGGCTCGCACCGGTTCTTGGTATAAGAACTAAGGTCGTGGACCTTAACGCTTCCTCTAAGCAAAGAGCTACGGCAGCCCCGTTGCACTTGGTAGCACTTGTAGTCAATCCTACACCTGAGTCGGAACGACTGAATCCTCTGTGAGGATGGACCAGTTTGGTAACTTGACTCAGAGTCAACAGGACGGGCTTAATAAGCTGATGTCCCTGCTTGGCCCTGAGGGCGTGCAGCATCTCGCTGCGCAAGGCCCCGACGCGATCAATGCGCGTCTGGAGGCGTTCTCGCAGTACGAGAATGCTCTGTTGGAGCACATCCAATAAAGGATGGTCGAGTCGGTGGCGTCTGCGACGCGTAGCCCGAACTCGGAGAGGTTGGATCGACCGAAACCACTCATATTGAGTGTGAAGGACTTTGAAGGAAAGGAAGGGGAGAATCTCCTGCTCTGGGTCAGAGAGATCGAGATGGCAATGAGTGCGGCCATGCTTAAGACGGAGCAACAACGCGTGGGCTTCGCGGTCTCCAAGCTCGCTGGGCGAGCTAGGGAGTGGGCACTAACGAGCAGTACGTCGGTGGACGCAGCCTTCCCGGCGTGGAATGACTTGAAACGACAGCTTATGCAAGTCTTCTCGCCGCCTAACCAGGCTTACCGCGTGCGCTCACGCTTCCTTGCTACCCGACAAGGGAAGAAGGAGTTAATAGACTTTTTCCAGGAGTTGCGAACTCTAATCGCTGGCATGGCCGCAGATCCTCTTCCCGAGGCGGTCACGGTGACCATTTTCATGGAGGGACTCCGCACTGGCGTCGCCAGGACGGAAGTCTTCCGGGTGCACCCCACCTCGTTTGAACAGGCTGTGCAGGTGGCATTGAATGCCGAGTTCAACTTTAAGTCTGCTAGACTTGGGTGGTACCCACACCACAACAGCTCGTCGAGCGGGCCGGAGCCTATGGATCTCAGCTATGCTGACGATGAGGAGGCCGAGCTCCAAGCTGCTGAGCAGCACAGGGGCATCCGCCGATGCTTCACCTTTGGTGACACAAGTCACTTACGTGCGGGGTGCCCGCTACGCCGTGGGCGTCAGCCTTCATCAAGCCGAAAACCTGCTCCCAACCACGCAAGTGGATCGGGGCGGGAAAACGCCAAGTCCCAGTAGGCGCGGGGCGGCCTACTGAGAACAACTAAATTCTGTTGAGCCTCAGGAAGGAGGTAGAGGTCAGCAGGGCTTCGCCCCGAAGAGCTCCGTGCTCTTTAATACGGAACGTGTATGCAAGCCGGGCTTGCTGGTCGTTGTTGCGACCGTGAAGGGCTTTGATAAGCCGTGGACGATACTCATCGATTCGGGGTGTCGGGCAATTATGCTCGACGCTCCACGATGGATGGAAGTCAGCAATATGCTGAGGCGCTGAAAGCGAGTGGGCGTGACATCGTCACTGTTCGCTTAGCGACGGGGACCCGTGTCACGGTGCCCAAGGTCCCTGTGGACCTGGGTGTGAAGTTCCTGGACTTCGATAGCGTGGAACGCTGTTTGGTCTTGGACCTGGATTCGAGGTACGACCTCATCCTTGGCATGGCGTGGCTCGAACGCCATGAACCATGGATCGATTGGAGTTCGAAGACCTTAGGCGCAACGCACTCTTCTCCTTGCGGAGCTTTGGCGAGTCATGAACCCACCCCCGCTAAGAAGCAGAAGCGCTATTGGTGCGAGCACTGGACCGAGTCGGTCAATGTGCTGGACATCGGCATGTCCGAGCTAGTGGACACCGATGGTGTAATGGACACGAGTCCCGAGCAATGCTCGCGGGCTGAACGTGCAGTGGCACGTAACCCACTAAGCGATGAGTCATCGCTGCATGCTGTTAGCATGGTCGACAATACGTCGAGGCATCCCGGGCGCGGCCCTCATGATGCGCGTGGAGTGGCACGTAACCCACTGAGCGATGAGCCATCGCTGCATGCTGATAGCATGGTCGGCAATATGCCGAGGCATCCGGGCCGCGGCCCTCATGATGCGCGCGGAGCGGCGCGTAACCCGCTGAGAGGTGTCTGTCGGAACGACGATGTACTGCTGTGTGCCGATAACGGCGTAGTTGGTTCTCAACCGAGGCATTTTGCCTTAATGCGTGTGGAGTGGCACATCAACCACTGGATGAAGGCTGCGGGTATAGCAGTACATCATCGGATGTCGATGCGGACATCGAGGCTCTGTCAGAGCAAGACGAGGTGGACACGCCTGATGACGCCCTGGGCGTGAGTGTGATTGTCTCTTCGAGACGCACTACCTCTATGAAGAGGAGGCAACGCCGCAGAGTTCAAGCGGCTAGACGCCAAGCGTCATTCTTCTCACAAGGAGTGTCTGTGTCAGACGATAGCGAACAGCTATACACTCTTGTGGATGGAGTGACGGGGGAGGTAGAGGGCGACATCAGCCTCGACCCCATTCCCAACTTAAGTGCTCTGTTAGAGCTGGACGAGGTGTCCCTCGCCGAGTTTGGCGACGGCCTGCGGGCAGGGGACCTCGCCGAGGTGGTCATAATTCGACCAGAAGAGGAGATTAACTCCTCGTCGCTTCTTGATGAAGCTGTCCTGGAGGACACGAAGAAGGCGCTCAATGCGCGGAGTGGATCAACGATCCTATCAGATCCCTCGGATCCGTTCTATCCTTTGGTAAAGGAATACCAAGATGTGGTCTCAAAAGACCCGCCTTCAGGCTTACCTCCTGATCGAGGCGTGAGTCATGAGATTGACCTGGTTCCCGGAACCAAATACTGCGTCACTAGGCAGTGGCCTTTGCCAAAGGAACAGTGTGACGTCATTGACGCGTTCTTCCGTGCGAAGCACGAGGCGGGAATGGTTCGCGAGAGCAAGTCTCCGCATTCCACGCCGACATTCTGTGGCAGAAAGCCTAATGGCAAGTGGCGTATCGTTCATGCTTTCAACAAGCTCAACGCTGCCACCATTCCGGCGCAAACGCCTATTCCTAGGAAGGATGTGTTGCAGAACAACATGGTTGGATGTACGATGTACAATGCGCTCGACTTGGTCGATGGTTACTACCAGTTGCTCATGCGAGCAAGCGATATCCCGCTGACAGCAGTCAGCACTCCGAGCGGCATGCTCTGGGAGTGGTTGGTGATGCCCCAAGGGCTCTCGAACGCGCCTGCAACGTTCAATCGTCTGGTGACGCAGTTGTTCAGGCCCCATCGGGCGTATGCACAGACATACTTTGATGATATCTTCATCCACAGTCGTGCGGAGCACGGTAAGACGGACGTGGAGAACCACATTGTCCATTTGCGAGCGGTTCTCGAGCGCATGCGCACTAACAAGTTGTACGCCAACGCGGACAAGTGCATCTTCGGAGCCGAAGAGATTCCCTTCCTAGGGTGCTTCATTGGGAAGCGTGGCCTTCGTGCGGATCTCGCTAAGGTCAAGGCCATTGTTGACTGGCCGGTTCCAAAGAACCAGAAGGACTTACGCAAGTGGCTTGGCCTCGCCAATTACTTGCACAAGTATAGCGCGAACTACGCGGAGATGGCAAGGCCATTGTCCAATCTCCTTAAGAAGGATGCGGACTGGTGTTGGAACACCGAGCATCAGGAGGCATTTGACGAAGTCAAGGAGAGCCTCCTCCATGCCCCCATACTGGCGTTGCCAGATCCTGAGCGTCCATTCAGCGTCGTCTGTGACGCCTCGGACTTTGCCATCAGCAGTGCACCGCTACAAGCAGACGCCGAGGGGGAGATCGAGTGATCGCTTTTGAGTCTCGCCAGCTGAAAGCTGCAGAGAAGAACTACCCAGTTCATGACAAAGAGCTACTTGCAATGAAGTATGCTCTCGTCAAATTCAGGGTTCACCTGCTCGGCTCCAAGCCGTTTGTGATCTATACGGATCATGCGTCTCTACGCACTGCGACTCAGTCGCCTCACCTCTCGCAGAGGATGGCCCGGTGGCTCTCATTCTTTGCAGAATATAACTTCGAGGTGAAGTATAAGCCAGGAAAGCAGAACGCTTTGGCTGATGCGCTATCGCGCAGACCGGACTATGAGCTTGCTCATGTCACGATGGTGACTTCGTCCGTGACGGACATGATCGGCGCTGCGTATGCGCAGGATGAAATGTGTGTAGCGCTGCTACGGGCTCTAGGGAGCGAGGAGTTTAAAGACTCGGACAAGAAATTGTCGGCGCGATTGTGAGCGAGAATACATCGGTACTCCATCGATGATGGCTTGCTGTACTACAGCACCGACTCGTCGGACACCCCACGGGTGGTCGTCCCTCACGACGAGGACCTGAAGTATCGCATCTTCTACGAGGCACATGATACACCGCTGGGCGGTCATTTCGGTCGTGAGAAGACCTACGGCTCTGTGAGCAACCACTACTGGTGGCCCAAGCTGTATATGTGGACAAGCACTTATGTGCGTACGTGCGAGACGTGTCAACGGGTGAAATCCTCGCCGCGTGCGGCTGCGCCTTTGGCGATCTTGCCAGTCCCCACGGGATGTTGGCAGTCCATGAGTTTGGACTTTGTGTTTGGCCTGCCGGAGGACTCGGCAGGCAACACGGGCGTCGTGGTCTTTGTTGACCGTCTCAGTAAGATGGTACATCTTGCGGCAGTGCCGGATACTATCGACGGTGTCGGTACAGCTACGCTGTTTGTGGATCGTGTGTTCCGCCAACACTGACTACCAGAGTCGATCGTCTCGGATCGAGACCCACGCTTCACAGGGAAGTTTTGGACAACTGTCTTTAAACTGCTTGGTACCAAGCTGGACATGTCCACAGCGGATCATCCGCAGACCGATGGTCAAACCGAACGCGCGAATCGCGTTGTGGAGGACATCCTCCGTAGCATCTGTGCTGAAACGCCAAAGCGTTGGAGCGCCATGCTTCCACTCGTTGAGTTTGCATTGAATAATGTTGTGCATGCCTCCACAGGCTACACTCCGTTCTACGTGAACGGGTTGGCACACCCACGCGTCCCGTTGACACCACTCCGTGGTTCAGGGCTTAGTGGGGGAGGATTAGTCGAACGGCTTGCTAATCTCAGCCCTACTGCTGCTCGCAAACAGCTTGACGAGTTTCTGTCAACGCGTCTTAGTGTCCTTCGACACGTGCGTGACGCTATGGCTGATAGCCAGGATAAGCAAAAGGAACAAGCTGATTCACGAGGCAGAGGCAATGTTGAAAGCTTTGAGGTCGGGGACCTGGTTTTATTAAACGCAAAGAACTTGCCAACACATGCAGTATCTGCTGTCTTCAAGACGAAGCTGCGTCCTCGCTTCATCGGACCGTTCAAGGTCGCGGCCAAGAAGGGCCTAGCGTACACGCTCAACCTTCCAAAGAAGATGCGAACACATCTCGTATTCTACGTGGGCTTGCTCAAGCGTTACCACGACCCGAGTATGGTGGGCTCTGACGAGCTGGCACCAAGGGTGCAACAACGCCAAGGCATTGGCAGTTCGAGCGGAACTCAGAGTCGTCGCGACGACAGCCCTTCGGCGTCCGCTGAGAGCCCAGCCACGGCTCGCCCGCCTCCGGCGCTGCTCGATGAGCAAGGTGAACTCCACTACCATGTGAAACGGCTACTGGCACGACGCCGCCGTAAGGGCCAGTACCAGTATCTGGTGAAGTGGCGAGGATATCCTCACTCGCAGAACTCGTGGGAGTTTGAGGTACCTCTACGGCAAGATTGCCCCGACGTCGTAGACTCTTTTGATCAACTAGATCAGCAGCGTCTGCAACGCCTCCGGCCGCGTTCGCGGCTGAACCGTGCTTCCCACTGAGTGGGGGAGCTAAAGGGTCAGTTACCGAGCTCAGGCTCTGACCTTAGACTGCTGTGACAGCAAGCACGGATTGCTACTGCTGTTCATGCAGTTAGAGCGAGCGAGATGCTCAAGCTTATGCTAAAGCGTTTCGCTGAGGCTTCAATGAAGCAAAGGAAATAAGACGCCCGTCTTGGGCGGTTGCCTGGAGGCAACTTGATCACAAAGGTGATGATGATGATGAGTATCATCGATACCACCCGTTTATTAGCCGGGTGGTTAGTGCTCGACGAACCCACGCTAGTGATTGAGGGTTCAAGCACAGCCGCAGGCTGATGTGCGGCACTAGGACCTGGTCCTTGGTGCTCTTTATATCACGGCTTGGCCGAGTGGTAAGTGCTCGTGGAGCACGCGCTGATGGCTGTGGTTTCGAGTCTCACACCATGCAGCAAGAACAACAACTGTTGTTGGACTTCGTCCGCCCCTTTGTTGTGGGGACTAATGCGGCGTTAGCCATTGCGCTCTTAGAGCACTGTATCCCACACCTGTGTGTGACTTGTCGCCGACACGATGAAGCATCGACGCCAAGGGCGGAATGGAATGCTGTCCCGCTGAGTCACGCGCTGTGTCAGCGGCTCCTGAAGCTGACGCGCGGCGTCTGGCAGCCCCGCTGCATTGAAGACCGTCTCCATGGTCACACCACGTGTGGCGTTCGCCAAGACGAGTCTAAGACTCACAATGCCCCTAGATCGCACTGCCAGTGCATGCGCGGTACGCGCCAGCTGCAGTAGCTTGTGCGCCTCCCCGTTAGGGTTATGCGCTTCGATTCCGACCGTCATTGACGCTGGAAGTGCGGCTCTTAGATCATGGATCTGTCTGGAGCCCCTCCACAAGCTCGAATCGCGCCCCTGGCGCAACATGAGCGGCGTCATGTGCTTGGTAAGCATGTACACCATGTCGGTGCGAAGTGGCAACATTTGCCGATGCGTGTAGCACGCGTGAGGCGGAGCGCCCTGCGCGTAAGCGCCTCCGCCATGGCCTCGGGCCGTTTGTGTTTGAAAGAAAACATATTATCCGGATACGACTCGCCGTGTCCGGAATCTTGGTGGGGGAGAGTAACGGGGTCACACGGGAGTTACAGGTAACCTGGCTACATTGGTGTGTGTCACACTAAATGGTGTGACCACATGATAACAGAAAGGAGTTCTCAGTACTCGATAGATAACAAGAGTCAGTACGTGGCTTCAGAGCCACGAGTATGCATTTGGTTAGGTATTAGTATGGTCGATAGTTAGGGTAGGACATTCGCACCAGGGCGGCCCTGCCGCCCTTAAGACTAATACATTCAGTTTGGAAAACACACAGTAGAGTTTATATACCTTGTTTAAGGTTCCTATAAGACTCTAGGAGCAGGGTACGGATTACCCTTGGCTCGCACCGGTTCTTGGTATAAGAACAAAGGTCGTGGACCTTAACGCTTCCTCTAAGCAAAGAGCTACGGCAGCCCCGCTGCAGGCGTCATGCGCACGATACGGTCGTTGCGCGGGACTTCGTGCAGCAGCTCGACAAGGCCATTGAGATACTGAGTGTAATCTCCGCATTCCAGAAGGCGTTCGAAAAGAACACAAAGCCACCATCGGACGTGTACCGCATGTTCCTGGAGCTATCAAAGATCTTCAGAGATATCGAGATGCCGATTACCGAGTTCAGCAAGATCGCAAGGATCCTCGAAGCCCGCTTCAACTTCGTCTACGGAGATGTTCATGGTGTAGCGTACTTGCTCGATCCGCGGTACCTTGGCCGTGAGATGGACGATAGCACGCAGGAGCAAGTTGACGGGTTCATCACGGCATGGCATGGACCTGAGAATGAGAACGCTACAGCAGTGGAGCTGGTGAAGTATCTTGGCCTAAGTAGGGTTGGATCCCGGGAAGCCAAGCTTATTGACGACAAGTCTACTTACCGTTCTGGAGTACTGGTGGGCCTCTTCCAGTTCCCACTTTTGCGAAAGATCTCTCTGACGGTTTTCTCTGCCAGCTGTTCGAGTGCTGCTGCTGAGAGGAACTTTTCGGCGCATAAGTTTGTCCACACGCTGGCTCGCAATCGGCTCCATGACGCGTCTGTTGAAAAGCTCGTCTTTCTCTTTTTCAACGCGAAGAACTTCGACAGCGACGACGTTGCATTTTACGACTAGTGTGAGGACGTGGTGGAGGAACCCAGCGGAGACGAAGCCAGCAATGAAGATAGCGATTTCGAATACTACTAAGCAAACACAGTAGGTAGAGTAATGAACCAATACATCTGACTTCATGACTCTATTGAGAGGTGTTTTGGCGTCCTCTTTTACTACTCATAACTCAGAGATAGCATGCGTAAACAAGAAATGTAGGTCGATAGGTTTTATATCCTGGTACTGCTGCAGAATTCTTTCGGAACGACATACTAGATTTCGAGTTCCTCGCACTCCTATGAATTCTTTAAAACGTGTTGAAGTTGCCTGTATCCCTACGACCGCTCCTTCCCCTAAATGTACAAAAGCTGTTTCCAAAATACCATGTGAAGCGGTTGCACTATTATAAATACCGCATGGATGTCCCATCAGCAATTGACCACAACGAACATTACTGAATTCGTATTGGCAGGTTATTGCATTTCATAGATAGTTTGGAGCATATTTTTATTTTTCAATGATCGGATTTGACAGTTATTAAAACATTACAGTGATGTCTTTAAAGATAGCCTCATGAGGACTACTAGCACAAGACTTCTGGCAGAAGCACAAGCATGCTCATTTTCCGATTATTCAGCCTCCATTCAAGTGATCTACGCAATGACCCACTCACACCACGCCAACGCCATGCGTCGAGCTTCCAGCGGCTCCATGGCATGTTTAGCCATGTGCGTGCCGCCGCTCCGGCCCCATCCCCAGCTCAAAGTCATGCCAACTCTGAGACCAATGAAAATGAGGACGATGCAGGCTTTATCAGCCGCAGCGAGAGCTGTAGGGCTGCCGGAGCTGTGGACGAGCCGCTGGAAGAGAATGAGTTCGACCTAATAAAAATTTGGGCAAAGAGACGTATTAATGGCGTCACACTATACCTCGCTCAGTGGAGAGGCTACGAGGAGCTCACATGGGAGCCTCCGCAAAACTTTTCGCCTCAGATCCTTCACGTGTTTGAGGTTGGGTACGAAGCGTCGATCTGGGACTATCAAAGCACCCGAGGTCGACGCCGCGTACTTACACGTGAGCGACCAACAAGGACGAGTCGGCGTCTCAGAGGTAATTGGTTTGCTTTAGTTACGGTTGCTGAACATGTTAAACGGATTGTGTGTTTTGTTTCTAACAGCGCGTCGCTCACTTCAACGCCAGCTTGAGTGATAGCATTTGCAGTGCCCATTTCTCCTTAATATTACGTTTATAACAAAAACCCTTATTTTAAGGACGGGGGTGGGTGGGCCCCAAAAAATACCAAAAATCCAAAAACCAAAACCCAACCCATCAATTTGATGCGTCTTCCCCCCCCACGCTCGAGGATAACGCAGTTGTCGTTGAATGGATGGATTGATGGCAGCCCCCCTCACGTTCGAGTGGCGTGCCACACTGTTATCGCCGGCATGAATGCTAAGATGCGAGAGTGGCTCGGCGGCGAGGACGTGGCAGCATCCGTTGTCAGATCTAACGATGGCCGAGGTCAGGATCGAGAGCGCAATGATGAGCGCGCGAGTGAGAAGGGTGGAGCAGCAATGGCAAAGACGCGCCCAGTCTCCCGCTGAGGAAACGGAGGCCGCCCGAGTACATGTACGTTGTAGATTCGACCGTCGGAATCCGACGGTCGAATCTGCATCCTACTCGGATGTTTCCGGCTTACCCTAAAGCATTGGTGCATTCAGAGAAATTGTTTCTCCTGGAAAACACTTGCTTAGATGTGCGTTGAGAATACTGTTGGTTTGAAGTACGCATCAAATCCATCAAAATCTGAAGCAAAATTTTCTTGGCTAAATGTAGCCATGTTGAGTCATTTCAAATTTAGCCCATCTACAAACTTTTGAACGTCGATGACCGCTGCAAACGGCATGATACTCTTGAACAGCACTATCTGATGCACTTTGCTGCAGTGCTGCCTTGCGACGGTGCCCATCGCATGCGGCAAGTCGCCGGTAACGCGCAGCAGCGTTCGTACGTAGCGTGATATCTTTAAATCCTTTGGTTTTGATGTAATCGGAGGCCATTTTCATGCTTACATCAAACCAACAGTAGTGTTGAAGTGCCTTGTTACTAAAAAGGGTAAGGCAACCGAAAAGCGCGACCTTCTCCTAGTTGACGATTCGAGATTTACGATGGTATGTACTACATGGGCACAACTCGCTCGTTTTACGCGGAACTGTTGAGTTTCCTCCGAAAGCTTATCCATGGATTAGTTTCTGTACCAGTAATCTTTTAATAAACCCCTCTCCACATGCTATCCCAGCCTTTGCGCAGCCCTAGTTTTCACTTTGCGCCACGGTGGTTCTACTCCATAGTTAATCAAAAATATTTCTGCAGCTTAATAATGCTCAAAGGTTCGTCAATTACTCCAACGACTCGATTTCGTCCTCTTCCAATGGTGTGTATTTACTCGCTGAATCACCTACAGAGAAAACAAAATACAAACCCAAAGCACAATCATTCATACGCTCAGTTGCTTGTGAAAAGGTGTCGACTTACCTGAATTGGGTTTGCGTAGCACGTGAACTGGCGGTGCATTTTTGCTCTCGACAGCCTCAAAAGTCAACGCGTTGTGCGATTTCCCGTTGGCATCTTGCATGCTGAATCCGACCGCTTCAGTGGTTTCGACACTCGGCACCAGCTTCTCAACCGGCTGCCCGGTAGCAGCGTCCACGCTTCGAAGTCTGGACGCAAAGCTGCTTTGGACGAGTGAACCGCCACTCGGTGCCACCTCAATCGTTTTACTGTCCTCAATACGCTCTCCATACGGAAGGTTTTCTCCCATGGCTTCCACATTGTCTGGGTTTTCGATCTGAGAGATATTTTCTTGACTCGACTTGCCGTTCGTCTTGGTCACAGAGTCGAGATGTCTCCTACTGAGCCACGAGCCCTTTTCAAGAACTCTTGAGGCCACTTCATTTTCTGCATCATCTCCGTGGTGCGTGTGAACGACACTTGCATGACGAAAGCTGGCGTTCCAGTCAAGAGGGTCACTTGGCATCAACACCTGCAGTAGCGGTGAGAATGCCGTGTAGCAGTCCCTCTCAGTTACCAATGCGACGAACATCTTGTCCACGTGCTTTGGTAACTTGTCCACATTAATTCCTTTAGAGATACTTTCCGGTTCATCCGGACTGGAGTCTGGAAGTCCATCACTGACCTCGTTCACGCTCTCTAAATTATTCACCGATCCGTGCTCATGCAGCCCCGCCATTCTCGCTGCATCCATCAACGCTGTAGTTCTTGCTGTGCGATTCACAACGTGTTTCTTGTAGCGTTTGTGTAAGTCGTCTACTATCTCGAATAAAGCGGTACCCCAATGATCTTCCAAGTCCGCTTTGGAGCAGGCGATGAGATGTCTCGCCTTAAGCTGTTCGTACGCACAGTAGCAAAGTTTTAGACCTAGATGAGAAAACTCATGATGCTCCATGATCTCTACGAGCGCTTCCGAGCTCAAAGAAAATAGGTCACAAGCCCGTACACTTTTCACGGTGAAAGCGCTAATGGCACTACCCAGAAGACCACGTTCTCCGAAAAAGTCTCCACGACGCAGAACAATTGGACGCGTTAGTACGAGGAGTGTACGGCTGTGCAGTCGGAGATGGCCACGTAATACAAAATACATTGCTCGAGCGATACTGCCTTCCACTACGATGCACTCGTCTGAAGGATAACCTTCGAAGTGCAGTTTCTCCACCAGAGTGTGTCGAAAGAGGTCAAGTTCGTTAGGACCCTCCCAGCACATTGGGGCGATAACCTTCTTAATGAACCAGTCCACCGGTTCCTTCGACACGTGAAGAATGCACGCTGTACGAATGGAGCGAGGCATTTCTCCGAGAATTTCTTCGTAGTTGACTCCGGCGTGAGAAGACCAGAACGAGGTCATGAAAGCATGTGCGCGGGTTTTCAAGCGATCACTAACGCGCAGTCGATCGAGGTAAATCTCAATTGCGATGTGGTTTTTGCGGAAATCGACTTCAAGCCCAATGTACGAGATAAAGAGACTGGCAAGTTCGCCCAGTACGAATGACATGGTAATGAGACCAACGAACGAGACTGCGATATGGAACGCGTACAACGTGGCGGAGTCTGGAGCGAGATTTCGAGCTTTCTTGACGAACGTTGTGGTCGCGAAAAAGAGGCCTCGGAGAAAGCGAAGTGCTAGTTGGGAAGGTGACGGGTCTTCTGGGTTGGTGATCACGAGTGCTTCGGACGGAAGCCACGCTTCCCACTTTGTACCAAAACCTACTTCCATGGCCACCGCCAAATACGCACAAGCAGCCCAGTAAATCATGAGCAGGTACAACAAACAAATGTACCAGAAGCGCGTGATCTCGTAAATGACACTCCTGCGATTGAGTTCGTCCAGATAACTAACCACGTTGAAAATCTTGAGACATCGCAGCAATCGCAGCCACGGCCGAATATTAAAGTCCGACAGAAAGCGGTAGAACGGAATGGCTGCTATCGTATCCCACAACATTCGCTCCTTCTTGTAGGTTGCACGCAAGTCTTGTTCGTAGAGCTCCATGGATGTCGGAGATTCACGGACGTGCCAACTGAACCACACATCGACCATGAAAACTAGTTCACAGATCAATCCAAACGCTTTAGCTCCGATAGCAATTGGCGTGGCGCGATCCAGATCATCCATCACGAGTTGGTACGGGGTCAAGATGGACACGTACAAAATACAAACTACCACGAACCGCAGCCACAATAAATGAAAATCGCTCTGCACCTCGGTGCCTTCCACGAGAGTCTGCAGTGGGGTAAATACGAATCGATCCAGCCACGCCACCAGCAATTTTCCCGTGTTCATAATTGACAACATGTATCCGCTCTCTCCATGCTGTGAACGCACATGCTGCAGTTCGTCCTTAATTCTCTCAGCACGCTGGTTCATGATATCCGCTCTTGAAAGCATCAAACCGGTGGTAGCATCCGTTCCGCGGCGTTGTTCTTCTCGTGAAAGCTGCGTCAGGCGAGATTGTTCCCGGTGGATGTTGACAATCCGCATCACTTTATGCTTCCACTCCGGGTACCGATCAAAGACGAGTTCTAACGATTCACGAGAGAGTTTGTACAGAATGCACGACGTCTGCGCCTGGATGTAGACATTCCGTTTGCCGTTGGTGAAAAGCCCATTCTCGCCAAAGTAGCTGCCCGCCGAAATCTCGTTGACCTTCTGGAGCTGCTCGATGGTGCTATTTCTCTGTATATTAGGCCCACCGATCGAACCTCTGCGGATGCCAAGACGCCAAAGTTTCGCGGGTGCTCCGTTCTTTAAAGTACTCGAGTCGGTCTTCACGTCGTGTACAGTGTTTGCATTCGTGGCAGAATTGATCGCTCCTAAAGGCAGAAGCACATCCAAGACGCCCGTGAAAACGAAAAACATATCGCTACTTTTCTCGCCCATTTTGCAGATGAACTCGTTGCGCGAGACCAGAACTTGGGTGAATTGCGAGACGAGCATCCGAGTGACGGACCCCTCCATTCCACTTAGAAACTCCACTTTCTCAATCATCCGTTTGAGGTGAACGAGACGGATATCGGTCAGTAGTGAAGGTGGTAGACAGTGAACTAGAATATGTTCTTGCGTAATTGTGTGAAAGCGCTTGAACAGGAAGAACGTTTTCAAACGCTCTTGGAGCGCGTCTGGGAGCTGGAAATGGTCGAGCATTTGTCGAACAGCGCCCATCTTGGCGTTGAACTCTCTCGTTTCAGAGGTTGTGAGCTCAATGATGTCGGTAAAGTTACCAATCACGTAGGCAAAGAGGAAGAACCCGGTGGTCATGGTAATGACGCTGAAGACGCATTGTGCTGTTGTTTTCGGGAACTCCGGCTCACTTGAAGCCGACATGAGGCCAAACGACCAGTAGAGAGAAGCCATGTACTGAACAATGTGCGAGGCATGCTCCAAGTGTGCGTGAGGAAGCCAGTGGTTGTCTCCAAAAAGCTGTTTTCTTGGTAGCAGGCATCAAAGTGCTCGTGAAATTGGGCACGGCCACCTTGGAAGCAAAGTTAAACCAGATACATCCTAGCACATGCGAAAGCATGAACGTGTAGTACAGCAACTTGAACAAACGCAGCTCCGTTGTGCGCTTTAAGTATCGCGTCTCAAGCGCGTGAAGCTGCTTGGGAACTTTGAACAACCGCAGCAACTTGTTGACATTGAGCAGGTCCCAACGTTCATGGACCGGAACACTCCAGTTGACGAGATAAAGAGGCAACAGCGCCGCAACATCCAACGCAAACGTTCCAGACCTGAAAAATGCACGTTGAATCTTGGGTAAGTTCATCATTTTGTTGCCGTACTCGTAGAACCCGAGTCGAGATCGGATGTACATGTCCACAATGAAGGAAAACTCCATGATCAGCATCAGGATATCGGCGGCTTCGTGGCCATCTTCAAGAGGAAAACAGGCTTGAAACATGACCAGCATCCACTGCGCAGTCATGACGAGAAAGACCCACGTCTCCCACGTCAGGATGAACATCGAGTCCGGGTCGTACACGGTGCTGTGGTGTTTTAACGACCCGAAGATGGCGTTCCGGATCATCACGACTGTGGATTGACGGCGCATGCGGTGATCGACCTCTTTGTTCACTGCCGACTTGGCTAATTTGTTGTTCAAAAGACGTTGTTCGAGTGCAAGAAGCTCCGTCTTCAGAGGAGGAAAAATGGCCTCCATAACTTGCAATTGGTCTCGAGAGACGAAGAGCAGAATGCAACCACTATTTGCACTCACATGCTCCGTATACCCTTCACCACGTTCTTGTTGAGTGAGTGCTGCAGTGCCAAAGAAACCTCCTCGAGGAACTTCCCGTGGGGCACTACCAGCCACCACAATACAAACTTCTCCTTCCAATAGGAAAAACATTCCACTGACATAGTCACCATGGCGATACACGATCTCTCCTTGGCCGTAGAGGATGAACTTGGCATTCTCCACCATCACTTCCTCAAGTTTGTCTCGCACCGATCGAATACCCTGCAGCAAAGCCAAAGTTTGCAACACAGGAAGGCAAATACTACGCAGTACATCTAGTCGAACTGGTCTCGGGAGATCAGCAAGTAACTCGCCAATGACTGCTCCTCGGTGCGAAGACCACCAATAGTCCAAGAAGGACTTGACTCGATGGTGAATAGCTAACGGAGCATTCTGCCGCCGAAGGAAAAGCTGAATTCGAGTACTGGTAGCGAAGAATTCCTTTTGCTCGAACGCGGAGGCGGTGAATCGCTTCTGCACGTTGTCGACCACGATAGCCGTGATCAAAAACCCGCTCAGCATCAGAAGTAGAGCTGCAATTAACTGCACGTCGCTGATCGGCTCTACACTTTTGCCAGGCGATGCTAAAACCCCAACTGCGTAGTACAATGAACGAGCATATTCCATCGCGGTGATGTTGCGAAGTTCGCCCATGTCTTCGCTCTCGCTGTAGATAACTCCGTCGCAGTTTTCCAAGTGTGTTGCATTGAGTCTGCGTAGACAGAGATACACTGAGGAGATCCACGCTTCCTTTTCGTTCGGATTGAAGCCCTCAACGTACGAGATGGCAAAGTGAATGCACGCAACAATGTGAAACATCATGATGAGTAAAATGCCCAGCAAAACGAGCTGGCGGCGGTTGTTGCTCGGGTAAAAGTGCTCCAACTCGGCCAAATGGCTTTTGAACTGCAGTACCCGCAGCAAACGTGGCAACCGCATCAGTCCGTACTTTGCCATGTGCAAATACTGGTAAGGAAAAGCACACAGAAAATCAAAGATGAAGGTGTTTTCCAGATAACGCCGAGCGCTGCGCATGGGGTCATTGATTTTCTCTGAGTCGGCCATGAAGGACAAACTGAAATTGAAGAAAATGTCGGCGTACAGACCAACGTTGAACAGTGTGTCGATGGTGTGAGTCATCCACGATGGTCGCTGCCATAGCGGAAAAACAATTTGAACCGGGACCATGATCCAAACGTAGCAGAGGTGAATCTGAAGTAGCACCAGCCACCACGAACGAGTTCGGGAATGGTGATCGATGCATCTTCGCAGTAACACAAAGCGCCAGATACCATTTCTCGGTTCCATGAGTACTTTGGCACTAGGCGGAAGTCTGGTCGTGGATTGATTTCGTGGATTGCTGTGGCTTGTTGATGTATGTTGTGAGTCTGTTGAATCCACTTGCGTAGGGATCACTAGACTCCTCCTTTTCACTGGCGTGAATGCATCGGCCACGCTTTTTCTACTCGTGGATCTTGAACTAAGTTCTCCGTTCAAAGTGAGAACTCTCGTGAGGGTACTTGTTATCGCAGACGTTCCTGCTGCGAGGCCAGCGGAGATGGAATTGCTACGTCCGCCAGTTTTAATACTATACGAAGCAGTCGGAAACACGACCGTGTTGACAATGTAGTTGCGGTCACCGCGCATTTGACTTAGAGTCGACTCCACATGCGACGCAATCAACGCAGCACAATTGGGATATCCATCCAGGACGCGTTCACAATGAAAGCGAGATAGTTTGTACAGAATCGAGTAGGTAGTGGACACGACTGCTGCAGTTCGCTTTACCGAAGAGAAGACGGACAACTCGCCGAAGCAAGCTCCTTTCCGAATTTCACGCACAGTGACCGACTTGGTGATCACTGCTAGAACTCCGGAGTGCACAACGTACATGGCGTCGCCCTCGTCTCCAGCCGAGAAAAGTGTGGTTTGGGCTGGCACGGAGATCATCTCGAGCAAACTCGTCATGGCCACGATGAATTGCTCGCTGCATCCGTCGAAGATGGAAATCTGAGAGAACGTCGTCTTCAATAGCTCGACCTGAATGTCGTTGGCTATGGACGGGCACAAAATCTTGGCGGCTTCACGGTCGTTGGACTCTGCGTCCGTGTAGTAGCGCTGTGTTCATCACGATACAGACGAGTGGTTAGTATTTTTTGCAGAAAACAACAATGAAAAAATACACACCCGTAGGTACTCGACCGCCTGCACTTGTTGACTTTCAGGGACTCGGTGGAAGGAGAGAAGATGTACCAGTTGGCTAATTCGTGCCTCAACAGCTTCGGAATGGCCACTTTCACACTTGGAAATCACGAAAATGGTCGCTACCAGAGTCGTAAACATGGAGAAGCCACAGAGAGCGACCAAGGTCGTAAAGAGAAATTCGGTAATGTGGTGAGGGAGTTCTCCCTCGAAAAAGTCCAGTCATGATGCCAACGCTCCAGAAGAGAGATCCCAGGTACTGCGTGTGTAGTGAATGGTGCTTTTCCTCCACGGGAGGTAACCAGTGTTTTCAAGACTCTCGTTGTAGCCGAAGCTGAAGCGTATACACGCTAATACGTGGGCCATGTAGACCATCGACATGAGCACTTTGAGGAGTTTGAGCATGACGAAATGTTTCGCGTAGAGCTCGTCGAGACTTGAGATGAACTGGCCGAGTCGTAAACAGCGCAGGAACTTGATGAAGGATAAACGCACGACCATGTAGTCGTCTTTTATGACAAGCGCTTGCATGGGTAAAATGGCAACCAAGTCGGTCGCAAACTGGTAAAGAGCTCCAGTACCTCCTTCTTGTGAGTTTCTTGTCTCGAACGAGGTTCCCGTCCGTGTAGTAGCCGGTATGCGCTCGGACGTAAAAGTTCAGCAAGAACACAACTTCGCACAGTATTACCAGCGCGAATTCCGTGTTGAAAGTTGCCACCGCGTGAGGTTGGAAGGGCTAAAAAGTAGGGGGTCATGAACATTTGGTAGAGTAAACACACAAGCAGCACGTGTTCCCACGCTTTGATCACTGGAGAACTGGGGTCGAAAGCGTCCGTGACGTCGTCATCGGCGAGGTGCAGTGTTTTGACTCGGTTCTGGATGGAAAACGCGTCCATGACTTGTTCAACGAGCGTCGACCCACAGACAAACTGGCCATGGACCGTCGTCTGCCTTGTGATACACTGCCCCTTCCACACGCTTGACAGTATATCCGCTGATCATGCTCATAATTGTGGAGATATCTCACGCCCATGCGAGAGAAGACAACTCGACTGACTCAAATGACAGAGTTCGTGGTTCGTCGCCCCAACTACGAAGACGCCAAATAAACGTTTTGGTATTCCAGAGAGCACAATCATGAAACGAACCAAACTCCAAAATGGTAGCAGCTATCTCTAGCCAAACTCTCCAGTCGCGAAACGATCATCCACAAGAGAGCAGAGCGCAGAGCAGTGGATAGTATGTCCATTGTCAAGAGCTAAGAGATCGAACTTCATTCAGAGACTCACCAACACCCCACACAATTCCAAACTTGTCCGACGTAGCACCTTCAATCGCCTTCCATTGCCCAGTACACGAGAGGCAACTGCTTTGGAGAACGCGGCATCCTAACGCGCTCCATGAGCAAAATGTCGGTTCAAACACAAATGTACTGTGATTTGTTCCTGCTGTGTGTTCCCACACTTTGATCAGCATCTTAGTGCCGACGAGTTCTTCTGAATTGTCCCGATACAATCAATAAAAAAAAGTCTATATGTATCATCAAGTGCATACGACGAAACATGTATTATTGCCTTAGAACAACATACTAAGCTTGCAAATGCAATGTGACGGCTTCATCGTTTCCACATGCCCGGCAACTACACTGTCAACAAGTGTGTCCTGCTGCGTTAATGGGAAAGGATGCGATTAACTATGAAACTCTTGACGTACACTTGTGACACCTTTGCGAAAATCAGGACAACATCGTCACTCGATTGCAAACCAGCGTATTTACCCTCTGGACCGAAACGACTACCAATCTTGGCCCCACATCTCACCAACTCCGATACCCCACATGCGGTCCCCATCCACGAAAAAGTCAATTTCCCCCTTTACATCAGTGTTTGTAGCAAACGACCTCGACAACTCGGAGCAAATCGCAGTATTGAACGTCGTATTGCTGAGAAGTCCCAGTGTGAATTCATGTTGGAATGTGGTTTCTTTCGGAAAATCATCGGGACTCGACGTGGATGAACGGAGGGACATTGTCGACATACTGGTGCATTCATCACAAGTTCACGGAGAGTCGACGGGTCAGTGTCGGCGCGCAATGGGAAATGGCGATGCGTAGTGCGACGCCGTTCAGCCCAAAAAGAGAAGAGAAGACATAATATCTCTGCGCGTCAATGTTCAAAATCCCAGCCTTGGCGAATGATGCCAAAACACCGGATAAAGGTTGGTCCGCTTGGCGGGTGGAATGAATGCGTTCTCCCAAGACACATTTCAAAAAGAGCAGCGTTCACTTCAATTGAAAGGCAGATGGATCCACGGCACCAAAACAACGATCCATGTGCTCCAAAAAGTTTTTTCGAATAAAATGCTCGTACACATTCCACTTCGGTTGGTACGTGGTGACGAAAGTGATCAGCGTGAAAGAGACACATTTGCACACGCACCAATTAGTCCATTGCAATGCTCTTAATGGCACTTTTCAGCTCTGAAAATGGCTGCATACGAAGTCGACAAGCCGAGAGGCGGTGGCGAGCTGACAAGTGCCAGAGTCTGCTCATCGGACAAAAGTAAATCTTCTCGACTAATCGTTTCAAGGTCTCGAAAATGCGCAGGACTTGATTGATCTCGTGTGGAAATCACGTGAGTCGCGAAATGTGTGAGGAACCGCACACCACCGCCAAAATACAACGGAGCATCTTTAATCAGCGTCCCAAAGGAAGGAGTATCGTATCGGTATTGAGCGTCATCGAGCATATAAATAACGTGCTCATATGCACAGGTCTCCTGCGATATCCAGCCCAAATCTTCTTTGCCAGAACTCCAACGGATCGCGGTCCTCCTTCAAAGAAATGTACACCGCATTCAAGTGAGGATACTTGTGTTGAAACAGAATCAGCTTGGTTGCCGGAAGATGGTGGGGAATTCAAAAGCATGAAGCGGTTTTTGCCCTCTGTCCCAGTCATCCAGTCGGCCATTCTCTTTAAAATGGGGTCTCGACTGGAAATGCAAACTCGTTGGATTGAACGACGTTCCGACCGAACCGTGTGGTTCTCCGAAAACTATCATTTTTATTCAGACTGGCATGACAGCAATAAAAATAACTTTAAGTGTTCAGTCACCACAGGTGCAAAAAATTATTGGTGTTATTGCATGCAATATACGGTGAGACCATACTCGTCTAGTTGGTGGCAGCCTCGCCACGCACATCCTTCCGGACTGTTGCAGCGTTCCCGGTAGGCTCGGTTCACCTTGAGCAAGAAAATCGACTCAGGTGCAGCGGGTCATGCTCTGGCGGTATATCCCCAGCACAGCCTTCCCCTTGCTGAAAAAGCGCTCCACAAGGTTAGACGTCGGCGCGATGCAGGCGACGTGGTCTTCGAAGCGTGGTGCTTTCTCCCGCTGGCGGCGTGCCTCCTGAGGGTGTCCTTCG
>JAPDHH010000179.1:0-24321 GCA_032158285.1 Phytophthora sansomeana
GTTACGTATTGCTACGTGGTGGTCTCCTGCACTTCATTCGCGTAATGATCATCTTGCTGTCTCCGATGACATGCGGCTGGTCAAGTCGAGCTCGTTCGGCGAATATGAGGCCAGTGAGAAGGCCACGGTATTCGGCCACATTATTGGTAGTGCTTGCGCTGCCGTATGCCATGCTGGCACACCCGGGGACAGGGTCACCGCCGAGGCTCTTGTCGTAAGACGAACGATGACTGAGCCGCTACCCGGTCCTGGGTTGCCACGAGAACCGCCATCGAAGAGTAATACATGAGTGGTTAAGCGCGGGATAATAGCTTGCCTCTAGGTCCGCATGACGAGCAAGCAGAGAGTTGACCACACTCGTCGCGGCTCGCCTCACAAGCATCAGATGCGTGATCGCTGCAGTACGCCTCGATGTTGCGGTAGTTTTGATGTAGCCTTGAGATTCAGGATGGCTTCGAACCTTGCTGGAGGTGGCGGGTTCTACTTCCATGTACTCACCCCGCCATTTCCACACGATTTTGTAACTGCAGAAACTCCAAGTCTCCAGCATAGCTGGGCTGCATCGGGGATATCCCACGATCAGAGTTAGCAAAGGCTACGACACCCAGTGAACGAACAGCGCATTCCCACACTTAGCGGCACGACAGGCCCCGGCAATTACAACCCAGTTTCTCGCGAAAGCACAGCAATGTATTACAAGATGGACAGCAGATCATGAAACAGCAATGAAAACACTATGGAAGATATGGGCCACAGATACACCAACGATACTCTGAGACTTCGGAATTAGTACATCCCTGAAAATTTACAACAAGCGTCCAGCGAAGCAGCAGATAGTTTTATAGAAACTTCCAAGTGAAAGCTGTAGCGAGTGCAAGGGGAACACAGGAGAAAACAATAGTAGCGGGACACTGTTTGAAATTTTGTCAAGAGACGATGAACCAGAAATGGGGAGACAGAACACCAGACAAGCATCGCAGTATGGCAATTACAGTACCACACCATGAAATCCAAAGCGACAAGTGGATGGCTGATGTACAAACTGGAGAATGAACAGGAATGGAAACTGCAGGCAGCAGGTAGTGTGGCCTTCCCAGTGCAAATCGACCAGCAGAATACAACGACAGGATAATCCAGACAGGAAGCAAAATCATCAAGGACCAGGAATTGATGACCCAGGTCTTACTCCAAGTTGAAGCCAGAAGCACACCACCAAAGCGATCCAGTGCAAAAGAATAGCATCTCTGAAGCAAGATAGTCCAGATAAGCCACAAGACAGCTTTTTCGCAGTACAGTGATCAAACTGACGAGGAAAATCGTTACCGCAACAGATCGAAAGCCCAGAGACAAGAAACCAAGAGATACAACAAACCCGGTGCAACAACTTGGAGCCATGGCCAGAATTCCTGGAACGGGTGGCAGTACGCAAGCGTGCTACAACCGAAGAAGAGATCAGAAAGACAATCACATTGATTGATCGTCTCAATACATATCAGGCTTCTATAGGAAAAAAGATTAACAAAATAGAAGGCCAACTTACCACCACCTAAAGTATCCCACGATCAGATATGATGAATATCATCACTTATCCGACCTTACTTAAGCCTTTGTATGCCCCTGAACAGCCTATTATTAAACATTTAAAATTATTTTGACCAATGGTAACGCATCGCGATTTGTATTTCCACCAATAGAATGACGTAGGGGTAGGTGGGTCATCTAAAACCAGTCGTTCCGACGTATCGGGTCGGAAGGATACCAGAAATATGGGTATGCCTATTCAAAAACTAAATAACGAACGTATCACTTGCATATTTGCAATACATCCGACAGGATGGGACTGGACGAGCTTAAGCTGAAACACAAAACGAAGAGCTAAGGCAGCCGCCATCGCAGCGTTCAAGGCCTTTGTCAAGAGTGAGTCTGTAGATTTTGAGTATGTCAGGAGTTGCATCGAGAGATGATAGTGGAAAGTACTTTGTCCTCTATATTAGATATGTTTGGTATGTATCTTGCCTTTATCGAAGGCAAGAAGGTTAAACAGCTTGCCCGCAATACTGCCATGCAGTATACCGTTCACCCTATTTAGTCGTGCCACGACTATTTACCGTGCATGCCCATGACGCCCAAATTTTGGCATGATTATTTTCAGTGCACGAGCAATTTACGTGCACGACTATAAACGGTTTATTCCCATGAAGGTCAAAATGAATATTTTTGCACATTAGTAATAAACGACGGCATTGGTGGAGTGGTTAGCCGCGTCGTGCCACGCGATATATCGCGGGTTCGAGTCCGCGCGCAGCGATAACACAGAAGGATCCCTTCGGGGATCTGGAACCGCCAAATGAGTCCTTTCGATAAAAATGTTTATTATATAAAAATATAACCTCAGATTGCCGCAGATGTTGCAGCAGCAGTGTATCCCTCGTTGAATGCATCGGGATATACCGCGATGATCTCCCTAAGATCCCTGCTGAGCTGCTCGACTTTCCAAACTCCATCGCGAGGGACATCGAGCCCACACAGAATCATAGATTGTTTTGCCCAGTTGTCACCGTTCTTGTCCTTTTCCAAATTGACGAGCCGAATGCACTCCGCTGCAAGCTCGAGGAAAAATTTCTTGCCCGGATTGGCTAGCTTCCCAGATGACGAGCTCCCAGTCTTCCAGTCGCCCTTTCGGATGGCCTCAGTGTTGCGTCGCTCGGCAAGACGACGCCAGTGTTCCTTAATGCGCTGAATTGGAAAGCGATCTGCAGGCTGGACTCTGTCGGTAGCGTTAGCTGGGAAAAAAACTTTATTTTGGTTCGTAGTTCGCGCGCCGTGTCTTCAACGTCAACACCACAATGTCCGCTAGCGTTGTCCATCCACAAGACGCGAGACGTTGCGAAAGGTCAACCTGGTCCCCAGCACCGACGATCGCGAAGCCACTCACTCATAAGCCTCCCATTGATGAAAGCGCTAGGGGCAGTGCGGTAGCACACGCCAGGCGTCGTGTCAGCGAGGTGCTGGATAGGGTAGCTGGAGTTCTTGTTCTTGAAAATTAACATCGGGCAAAGGATTCGAGCGTCGCTGCCACGCTTCAACAGAACGCACATGGTGATGCCCTTGCGACCTGTCTCGCCCATTAGCGCACAACATCAATAAATGCTTACCACTGCATGCATGCCAGTAGCTTTGAACACAACATACCTGACACAATACTGCGGTATTTCACGACTGGGCACCGACAAAATCCAGTGTCTTGCCGTCGTTGAGGTCGATGACGAAGTGGCTCTCGTCCATGTTGTACTGCTGGTCTGGGTCAAGAGTGCCATCTTCAAATTGGCGTTTCAATTCACCCATGTGCTGCGCTACGGACCTGTCGATCTGCATCTGTTTCTCTGCGCTGAGCTGCTTCTTGCCTTTGTGACACCTGTAGACGATGTTGTAGCGTTCCAGAAAGTCTTGGACACGCCGAGGGGTCAGCATGCTGGTGAAGGGCTTGCTCTTGACGACGAAGCGGGAGTTGTAGAGAGGATGATCACTGTCTTCAATGAAGACGACGCCCATATCAGCTACAAGCTGATTAGAAAGCTTTACACCAGCTCGCCGAAGTCTCTGAAACTCTGTTAGCAGAAGAGGGTACAGCCACTCCCAATGTTCTCCGAGTTTCTTTCCTTCCGGTCAAAGCTTTCACAACGATCTGATGCCGAATTCGCTGTCGTCCCGTTGCGTACTTGAGCTGTTTCGAGTCTTCAAGACTGGCTGCTGTATTGTTCCGCTTCTTCCACCAGTCGCGAGCCTTGTTCATGTTGACACGCCTATCCGAGGAGCGGAAGAGGGTTGGAAAGAAGTCAAAAGTCCGTCCATAGAGCCCTTTTGAACCATGCCATGCTTGATCCAGCTCCATCCAGTCAGTGCAACGAGCTCGATCGCAGAGAGGGACGACCTGCTGTAGGTTTCGCGATGCTTCGTCCGTCATTTGTGTTTTAAAACTGAGCGCCTACCAACGAGTGGACATGAAGCCTTAAAGCTGCAGTAGATTGCTTGGCTGTGGCGGTGCCTTGCATTGGCATGCCTAATCTTGGTGTATGCGTAATTGTGGTGCACGACTAATTACGGTGTATGTACAGCATGTACTCACATAAGTACGATGCATGACTATTCAAGTCACACGACTAATTAGAATGAACGGTGTACTATAGGCAGACTAAAATGTGGCTTTTCGAGCTCTTCCCCACGCAGCGCCACATTGTCGAGGCAAAGTTACTAAGTATGGGGAAAACGCTAGAGAACTTTTGTACGAAAAGAGACGGCTAGGTAGTGAGCAAGGCGTCACCATGCACGAAGGCAGATTTACGTAAAATGATGCTATATTTGTATCAGAATGCGACTACATCAAGCGACTATCAAGATGCGGATCTACTATGCATGCTGTGGTACCTGTTTGGACGTGCTTCCGACTTCTCGCTCGTCCAGAAGCAGAACCTCACCATCGACGCCGCAGACATCCTGTTCGTGCGCTTTGTTCGGCTCAAGACTTCTGAGGAGCAAGGGTTGTCGCTGTTTCCCGACGAAGACTTCATCACGTGCCCGGTGTACGCAATGGCTCTCGGAACACATTCTCCGCGCGGACAACCCGCCATTCGGGCAGCTGCCAGATCACATAAGCAAAGCTCCCATCAGCACCTTTATCAGGTGGTTTCCGCAGAATCATCTGTGCTCATAACGATCCCAGAGTAGCTCCTCGGGATCAGGTAAGGGATCTGCACGAGACGTTTCTGGGGGACACTTTTTCTGGATACAGTCTGGTCCATCACGTGCGGTGGTGTAACAGAAGCCGCTAGTAAACTGGTCCAGGCACAGTCGTCATCTTTGACCTTCTGTATCTCCAACTCCCATGGCGACAGCATGACCGCAAACTGAAGTGCTCTGTTCGATAGAGACTTAGACGTGAATAGCCATCGGAGCGTCGTGAATCGAGTGTACACGCGGATGCGTCGACCCCGCAACATATATAAATGCGTTTTGAGCACACGGAGCAGGGCTAACGCTTCCTTTCTGCGATGTGATACCGCATCTCGGTCTCCTTGAGCACTCGAGAGGTGAACCGAACAGGGTGCAGTTTCCCACCGAATTCCTGAGCGATAGTAGCACCAGTGGCCCACTGATTCACAAGGACAATCACCACTGCGGGCAGCATGCGATCGAAGTGTCGCAGTATAGGGGCTGCACATAGACGTTCCTTCAACATGGCAAAGGCTGTTTCCGCTCGGACGATCTTCTCCTTGTTTTGAAAGTCTTCTTCACGGAACTCGTACAGTATCGCAGCCTGGGCTGAGTAATCTTGCAGAAACTTATTGTAATAGTTCAGCGTACCAAGGAACGACTGGATACCTTTCTTCGTCGTTGGGAATGCCAACAATTCCAAAGAAGACAAGTCCTTGGGCTTGGCTTTGATACCATCTCCAGAGATGACATGAGACAAGAAGTCGACACGTTTCTGGCCGAACTGACTCTTGGGAAGACTCAGACTGATGCCACACTGTATCATTCGCTGCAGGAAGATATCCAGCATTTCACAGCACTCATCCCACGTAGCAGCTCCGAACGAGATGTCATCAATGTTAGACCTCCGGAGAAAAACAGGCTTGGATTCAGTGTCTGGCTCTCCATGCGTGAACATGTCAGCTTCGATGCCTTCTTCCGTGACGGCGTTCATCTTCTTGTTCCATCCTCCGGTCGGACGAACAAACCCCAGAGTGCATTGTCCAACATACGCTGATAGATTTGTGGGGCATTTTCAGTCCTTGCGCCATACGAAGCCACTGAAAATTACCGATTGGGCATATAAACGCTGAGAATGTCACTAGCACGAGCAGTCATTCCAACGGACCAGAAGCCACTGCACGCATCAAACGAGCAATACCACATGACCGCTTCAAAATTCCGCTAAGAGATCATCGATGTTGGGCATAGAAGCTACCATCAGCTTGGTCAAAGAGTTCACCAGACGATAGCCAATGCATAGCCGAATGTCAACACCATTCTTCTTGATCACAATCACAATTGGGCTCGCCCATGGTGAATTCGAGAACTTGATCAGCTTGTTCGCCAGGAGGACTTTCAGTAACTCGTGAAGCTTATCAAGGTATTGGGGACGGACTGGTCTTGCACGCTGCGCAATTGGTTTGGCATCACCGACATCGATATCACACAGCACTCCATTAGCTAGAGGCGGTGCAGCATTACCTCCGTCCTTGAATATTCGAAGATTCTTGATGACGATTTGTTTAATCTTAGATCGTTCGCTCGGAGTGTTTTCGTCTGTTCCAAATGCTATGTTTTCAACATCTAATGGTGCTTCTTCTTCACTGAAGAAATCAGGTAGCATAACTAGTTCGTCTGCAACATCCTCGAACTGCAGTTCTGCTCCGTCGTGATTGAACGTAGACTGGTCAATTGTCTCCGAAATCTCTCCCACCGTAGATGAAATGAACCAGTTAACTTGGTCATCAGAGCGAGTTTCTTCGTCACGATGGTCAGGAGGCTTGGCTGGCGGCCGTGTCAACCCTAGGTCATCTTGACAACCATCACACGTGTCTTCAATATCGCGAGGATTCTTCAAAATCTCCGTGGGTGTAATGTATGCTGGTCTCGCGATGGCCGAAGGCTGGTCCGCTAGGAGTTTCTCCACACGGAGACGCTCCCTTTCTCTGAACTCTGGTAAAGATGTAGCCTCATCAATAAGGATTTGCCACTCCGTATACTTGCGAGAGCCCATCCGACAGTACCCCTTCGTCCAAGGCAGTACACCATTAGGAACCCACTGTCCCGGCTGATCAATCGTATCGATCACCCTCGTCCCATCAGACAGATTGTGCATCTCCAGCATCCTTGGTCTCCCCAAACGTGAGCAAACGACTCGAGGCAGCATGCCTCTAATCTCGGTAACCCATAGAACAGGGTCGTTCCATCCTTTCGGGTGCCGAATAGGCAGGGTAACCATCGCTCCCATCGCGACAGTCTCGAACTTCCGCCCAGTAGCCGACACACGAGGTTCTCTGAAAATACCTTCCGATGCTCGTGTTCGTTCAAGCGGGATCACAACTTCATCGGGCAAGCACGCTCGCTGGCGATACAAATCTAAGCAAATACCTGCGCTTGAAAGAAAATCTGTCCCCAGGATGACATCACAGCCAGCATCATGATCGCCGATCCAGATCTCGTACTGATACACAATCTGCCACCCCAGCGTGACCTTGACTAGCGCCTTCTCGGATGCCGCAATCTTGCCTCCAACTCCCTTGACTTTGATAGTCTGGTCGGACCGGACATGTTCCGCCCCAAGCTGTTTTTTTTTCTAGCTTAGTGCTCATCATGCTCATGTTCGCCCCAGAGTCAAGAAGAATTCGGCATTTCGTATCATCAACGGCTCCTTGCACCATAGCTCGCCCGAACTCGTTGGCTCGACGTCTTCTCACTCCACCACCCAAGTTTCTCCCCTGGATTCAGTTGTATCCTCCGGGCGGAGAGTGGGTTTGGCCAAGCTCGTGCTGCTACCGCGTAAGCCTCCATTTCTGCTTCACTCGGGCCAGGAACACACTGGGCACTTCGTTTACTCTTCAACACATCTTCGATCGCTGTGTCCTCCATCGTCATTTCAGCCACATTCGACGCTATAGATGTAATCCTTGGCATTTCTTCATCACCCGCTAAACCGACATACACATACACACACGCCGCCTCCTTCGCTCCCTCTCTTCCAACAGTGTCGGCCCGTCCGACTCCAATCCTGTCACAACTGGCGGGCCTACAGGTTTAACTGTTTGTGGAGATCTCGAAGCTCGGCTGGCATGTTGTCGGCCTTTTCCTCGCTGTTGACCCATTTTACCAGCATGTTCAGATACTTGATGTGAGGGCAGTCTCCAACTGGATGCATCAACATGCAAGCATTGCAGACATACCAACACACTTCACTGGTATGTCCAGGTCGGTTGCACAACGTGCAGACGCGGTTCAAATAGCACTTCTCCTCAGAATGACGTCCCCGGTTGCACTTTGGACAGATAGGAGGAATCGTATCTGAGCGGAGCTGTTGCTGGTGAGCAGCTCTCGCGTACGCACTGTCATCCATGCTGGTGTCTGCATCTCCGAAGAAGTCATCAAAGCCTTCATCTTCATCATACTCGTAGTCTTCGTCTTCATCGTAGCACTCTTCGGCGTCAGCATACGTGATGCGAGGTTTCTCCTGACTGGGACGTGCGTTAGAATGTCCTCCGGTCGGAGGGTTTCGGGGCGGGAAGGACGTACTTGGTCGATAACGTGCATTGGCTGCACCGTTGTTAGCATAACCGAGTTTTCGATCGCCAGTGGTAACGGGTTTCCGCTCTCCCGACCGGTTGCCTGAACGATCCGTAGCCTCTCTCCCTTTGCGGCCAACCATATTCCGCTGCAAAATGCGAAACATCTGCATCTTTTCTGCGAGAATGGCTGCGTTGGGCGTTCCGAAGAATCGCTTGGACAAGTCTTCATCGCGAACCGTTGCTAAGAAGTGATTCACGTGTTCTGCAGCATGATCGCTGTCAGCATCAAAGCTCCTTTCAGCTCGTTTCGCGTAGTGATTCAGTCGAAGCAGGTAATCAGATGGACGTTCGTTTTCTTGACGTACAGCCTTGAAGTAGGTGGACAGGTGGGACAGACGAATGTTGCAATACGCCCTCTGAAACTCCAATTTAAGTGTGGGTCAGTGAGTCATTGTCTTCCTTGGTAGTGACTTCACCCAATGTCCCGCACCCAATGCCATTCGCATCGAGAAGGCATCACACCTTTGCCTGCTTGTCAGCTAAGACTGTTCCGCGGTATATATGAACTGTCTCAGCCAGCGACGTGCTTCATCTGGGCGATCTTGTCTTCCTTCAAAGAGAGGGATTGACTCCAACGGCACAGGAACACATACCCGAATTACATTCTCCATCACACCAGGTTCTTAGCATTCAATAAAACCAGGTCTCCGACCTCAAAACTTTGCAAGTTCCCTCTGCCTCTAGCATCTGCATTTTCCTTTTGCATGTCTTGGCTCTCAGCCATAGCGTCACGTACATGTCGGAGGACACTTCGACGCGTTGACAAAAACTCGTCAAGCTGTTTACCAACAGCAGTAGGGCTGATATCAGCAAGCCGTTCGGCTAACCCTCCCCCACTAAGCCCTGAGCCACGGAGTGGTGGCGTCAACGGGACGCGCGGTGTGCCAGCCCGTTCACCTAGAACGGAGTGTAGCCAGTGGAGGCATGCACAGCATTATTCAATGCAAACTCGACGAGTGGAAGCATAGCGCTCCAACGCTTTGGCGTTTCAGCGCAGATGCTACGGAGGATGTCCTCCACGACGCGATTCGCGCGTTCGGTCTGACCATCGGTCTGCGGATGATCCGCTGTGGACATGTCCATCTTGGTGCCAAGCAGTTTAAAGACAGTAGTCCAAAACTTCCCTGTGAAGCGCGGGTCTCTGTCCGAGACGATCGACTCTGGGAGTCCGTGTTGGCGGAACACACGATCCATGAACAGCGTAGCTGTACCGACACCGTCGATAGTATCCGGCACTGCCGCAAGATGAACCATCTTACTGAGACGGTCAACAAAGACCACAATGCCCGTGTTGCCTGCTGAGTCCTTCGGCAGGCCAAACACAAAGTCCAAACTCATGGACTGCCAACATCCCGTGGGGACTGGCAAGCTCGCCAAAGGCGCTGCCGCATGCGGTGAGGGTTTCACTGTTGGCACGTCTCGCACGTACGCACATAAGTGCTTGCCCACTTATACAGCTTGGGCCACCCGTAGTGGTTGCTCACAGAGCCGTAGGTCTTCTCACGACCGAGATGACCGCCGAGCGGTGTATCATGCGCCTCATATAGGATGCGATACTTCAGGTCCTCGTCATGAGGGACGACTACCCGTGTGGTGTCTGACGAGTCGGTGCTGTAGTACAGCAAGCCATCGTCGATGGAGTACCGATGTATTCTCACGCGCAACCGCGCTGACAATTTCATGTCCGAGTCCTTAAACCCCTCGCTCCCTAGAGCCCGTACCAGCGCTACACACATGTCATCCTGCGCATACGCAGCGCGGATCATGTCCGTCACGGACGAAGTCACCATCGTGACTTGAGCAAGCTCATAGTCCGGTCTGCGCGACAGCGCATCAGCCAAAGCGTTCTGCTTTCCTGACTTATACTTCACCTCGAAGTTATATTCTGCAAAGAATGAGAGCCACCGGGCCATCCTCTGCGAGTGGTGAGGCGACTGAATCGCAGTGCGTAGAGACGCATGATCCGTATAGATCACAAATGGCTTGGAGCCGAGCAGGTGAACCCTGAATTTGACGAGAGCATACTTCATTGCAAGTAGCTCTTTGTCATGAACTGGGTAGTTCTTCTCTACAGCTTTCAGCTGGCGAGACTCAAAAGCGATCACCCGATCTCGCCCCTCGGCGTCTGCTTGTAGCAGTGCACTGCCGATGGCAAAGTCCGAGGCGTCACAGACGACGCTGAATGGACGCTCAGGATCTGGCAACGCCAGTATGGGGGCCTCTCCATGACTTCGTCACATGCCTCCTGATGCTCGGTGTTCCAACACCAGTCCGCATCCTTCTTAAGGAGATTGGACAATGGCCGTGCCATCTCCGCGTAGTTCGCGCTATACTTGTGCAAATAATTGGCGAAGCCAAGCCACTTGCGTAAGTCCTTTTGGTTCTTTGGAACCGGCCAGTCAACAATGGCCTTGACCTTAGGCGGGATCCGCACGAAGGTCACGCTTCCCAATGAAGCACCCTAGGAAGGGAATCTCTTCGGCTCCGAAGATGCACTTGTCCGCGTTGGCGTACAACTTGTTAGTGCGCATGCACTCGAGCACCGCTCGCAAATGGACAATGTGGTTCTCCACGTCCGTCTTACCGTGCTCCGCACGACTGTGGATGAAGATACCATCAAAGTATGTCTGTGCATACGCCCGATGGGGCCTGAACAACTGCGTCACCAGACGATTGAACGTTGCAGGCGCGTTCGAGAGCCCTTGGGGCATCACCAGCCACTCCCAGAGCATGCCGCTCGGAGTGCTGACTGCTGTCAGCGGGATATCTCTTGCTCGCATGAGCAACTGGTAGTTACCATCGACTAAGTCGAGCGCACTGTACATCGTACATCCAACCATGTTGTTCTGCAACACATCCTTCCTAGGAATAGGCGTTTGCGCCGGAATGGTGGCAGCGTTGAGCTTGTTGAAAGCTTGAACGATACGCCACTTGCCATTAGGATTTGACACAGAATGTCGGTGTGGAATGCGGAGACTTGCTCTCGCGAACCATTCCCGCCTCGTGCTTCGCACGGAAGAACGCGTCAATGACGTCGCACTGCTCCTTTGGCAAAGGCCACTGCCTAGTGACGCAGTATTTGGTTCCGGGAACAAGGTCAATCTCATGACGCACACCTCGATCAGGAGGTAAGCCTGAAGGCGGGTCTTTCGAGACCACATCTTGGTATTCCTTTACCAAAGGATAGAACGGATCCGAGGGATCTTGCAGGATCGCTGATCCACTCCGCGCATTGAGCGCCTTCTTAGTGTCCTTCAGGACAGCTTCATCAAGAAGCGACGAGGAGTTAATCTCCTCTTCTGGTCGAATAATGACCATCTCGGCGAGGTCCCCTGCCCGCAAACCATCGCCAAACTCGGCGAGGGACATCTCGTCCAGCTCCAACAGAGCACTTAAGTTGGGAATGGGGTCGAGGCTGATGTCGCCCTCTACCTCCCCCGTCACTCCATCCACAAGAGTGTATAGCTTTTCGCTATCGTCTGGCACAGACACTCCTTGTGAGAAGGATGACGCTTGGCGTCTAGCCGCTTGAACTCTGCGGCGTCGCCTCCTCTTCATAGAGGTGGTGCGTCTCGAAGGGACAGTCGCACTCACGCCCAGGGCGTCATCAGGCGTGCCCACCTCATCTTGCTCTGACAGAGCCTCGATGTCTGCATCGACATCCGATGATGTACTGCTATACCCGCAGTCTTCATCCAGTGGTTGATGTGCCACTCCACACGCATTAGGGCCACGCCCAGAATGCCTCGGTTGAGAACCGACTACGTCGTTATCGGCACACAGCAGTACATCGTCGTTCCGACGGACACCGCTCAGCGGGTTACGCGCCGCTCCGCGCGCATCAGGAGGGCCGTGCCCCGGATGCCTCGGCGTAGTGCCGACCATGCTATCAGCATGCAGCGATGGCTCATCGCTCAGTGGGTTACGTGCCACTCCACGTTCAGCCCGTGAGCATTGCTCGGGACTCGTGCCCATTACACCCTCGGTGTCCACCAACTCGGACATGCCGATGTCCAGCACATTGGCCGACTTGGTCCAGTGTTCGCGCCAATAGAGCTTCTGCTTCTTAGCGGAGGTGGGTTCATGACTAGCCAAAGCTCCGCTAGGAAGAAGAACGCGTTGCGCCTAAGGTCTTCGACCTCCAATCGATCCATGGTGCGTGGCGTTCGAGCCACGCCATGCCAAGGATGAGGTCGTACCTCGAATCCAGATCCAAGACCAAACAGCGTTCCACGCTATCGAAGTCCAGGAACTTTACGCTCAGGTCCGCAGGGAACTTGGGCACCGTGACACAGGTCCCCGTCGCTAAGCGAACAGTGACGATGTCACGCCCACGCGCTTCCAGCGCTTCAGCATATTGCTGACTTCCATCCATCGTGGAGCGTCAAGCATAATTGCCTGACGCCCCCGAATCGATGAGTATCGTCCACGGCTTATCAAAGCCCTTCACGGTCGCAACAACGACCAGCAAGCCCGGCTTGCATACACGTTCCGTGTTAAAGAGCACGGAGCTCTTCGGGGCGAAGCCCTGCTGACCTCTACCTCCTTCCTGAGGCTCAACAGAACTTAGTTCTTTCCCAGTAGGCCGCCCCGCGCCTACTGGGACTTGGCGTTTTCCCGCCCCGATCCACTTGCGTGGTTGGGAGCAGGTTTTCGGCTTGAAGAAGCCTGACGCCCACGGCGTAGCGGGCACCCCGCACGTAAGTGACTCGTATCACCACAGGTGAAGCATCGACGGATGGCCTCATGCTGCTCAGCAGCTCGGGGCTCGGCCTCCTCATCCTCAGCATAGCTGAGATCCATGGGCTCCGGCCCGCCCGACGAGCTGTTGCGGTGTGAGTACCACCCAAGTCTAGCAGACGTAAAGTTGAACTCGGCATTCAATGCCACCTTCACACCCTCTTCAAACGAAGTGGGGTGCACCCGGAAGCCTTCCGTCCTGGCGACGCCAGTGCGGAGTCCCTCCATGAATATGGTCACCATGACCGCCTCGGGAAGAGGATCCGCGGCCATGCCTGCGATTAGAGTTCGCAACTCCTGGACAAAGTCCATTAACTCCTTCTTCCCTTGTCGGGTAGCAAGGAAGCGTGAGAGCACGCGGTAAGCCTGGTTAGGCGGCGAGAAGACTTGCATAAGCTGTCGCTTCAAGTCATCCCACGCCGGGAAGGCTGCGTCCACGGACGTACTGCACGTTAGTGCCCACTCCCCTAGCTCGCCCAGCGAGCTTGGATACCGCGAAGCCCACGCGTTGTTGCTTCGTCTTGAGCATGGCCGCACTCATGGCCATCTCGATCTCTCTGACCCAGAGCAAGAGGTTCTCTTCTTCCTTTCCCTCAAAGGCCTTCACACTCAGTATGAGTGGTTTCGGTCGATTCGACCTCTCCGAGCTTGGGGTACGCGTCGCAGACGCCACCGACTCGGCCATCCTTTGTTGGATGTGCTCCAACAGAGCATTCTCGTACTGCGAGAACGCCTCCAGACGCGCATTGATCGCGTCGGGGCCTTGCGCAGCGAGATGCTGGACGCCCTCAGGGCCAAGCAGAGACATCAGCTTATTAAGCCCGTCCTGTTGACTCTGAGTCAAGTTACCAAACTGGTCCATCCTCACAGAGGATTTAGTCGTTCCGACACAGGTGTAGGATTGACTACAAGTGCTACTAAGTGCAGCGGGGCTGCCGTAGCTCTTTGCTTAGAGGAAGCGTTAAGGTCCGCGACCTTCGTTCTTATACCAAGAACAGGTGCGAGCCAAGGGTAATCCATACCCGGCTCCTAGAGTCTTATAGGAACCTTAAGCAAGGTATATAGACTCTACTGTGTGTTTTCCAAACTGAATGTATTAGTCTTAAGGGCGGCAGGGCCGCCCTGGTTACGAAATGTCCTACCCTAACTATTAACCATACTAATACCTAATCAAATGCATACTCGTGGCTCTGAAGCCACGTACTGACTCTTGTAATCTATCGAGTACTGAGAACTCCTTTCTGTTATCATGTGGTCACACCACTTAGTGTGACACACACCAATGTAGCCAGGTTACGTTTAACCCCTGTGTAACCCCGTTACACTGTCAGCGATCCTACTGTTGTTATGTTTGTTTGGTTGTCATATGTTAAGAACCCATTGATGAACCCGCCACAATCGATGTTTCCGGTTGTATTTAGGCTTGATAATGACAGCGAGCTCGGGACGCTCGTCAAAAATCTGGAGAGATCATAATACGTCGAACCCTGTCGTAAGTTCGTGCAGCTAATTGTACTTGCCGATAACATATTAATATTTGCGATATTTAAACTCGAGTCGCATAGTAAAAATCTATTTGCCGTCGCGCTACCAGAACTAACTCTGCTTATGTTCTGAAGAAGGCTCAAATAGTACGTAATCCCGTTCTGGCGATATTCTCGACAATCGATGTAGCTTGACACACCCGTGATCGATATGGACCGCGATGATCCACTAAACGATAAATTTCCTGAAATGGTAAGACCTGTTAGAGAGCCTAAAGAAGTTATGTTAGGTTGAGAACCGGTTTGGATCGTTCCAGTTAGGTTAGTGGCACTTAGCGATGAAATGTCTGAGATATTACCCGAAGCACCGAGAACGAGAGCGGATCCTATCGATGCCGTTCTGGGCACTACTCCGCTAAGGTAGGTCATCCTGTAATCACCCTTGCCAGATACAATGTTTGCGCATAATCATAGGTTAGATAACCACTCGAGTCTAACGAAAGATCGAATGCAGGATTATAGATGGATGATTGGAAACTTGGTTGTGGATATGAAAAACCAGAACTCATTTTGTTTGATTCTATATAGAACAAACGATAATCATGAGCGGTATCCCAGATTTCAATGCATCCTTGCCAAAAAAAGTTCAAGTCGGCATCGATGAAAGATATCCCTGATTTGGATATCAAATCACTATTCAGAATGATTGTGTTGGGGCCTTCGTTTTCAGGGAAGAACAACCTCTGTATGTTCATTCTCAAGCATTCTCCACACGTCTTTGCTCATCTAACGATCATTGCACGTAATCCTCATCAGGAATTGTACGAATATTTGCGCGATAAGTTGGAAGACTTCATTACCTTCGCTGACCCTAATTCACCCCCAAGCGTTGATCAAGTCCGTCGGACACCGATGAGCTCTAACAAACCCGAGCTTGTGATCAAATGACAAGCTACTTCAGAAAAATCTCTTCTCACGTTATTTTACTCGCGGACGCCATTTCAAACTGAGTACTATATTCCTATCTCACAGCTACTTTGCCACTCTTACCCTGGTATCGCCGGTATTCCTTGGTGGCCCTTTTCGCAGCAATAATACTGGTGAATGTAGGCATTGCCTTTAATTAATCCATCTGGTGAGAACGTTTTCTATATTCAACTATCGGAAAACAGTGTTTATTACGCGGCTCAGTTCGCTTTTAGCGCTACTCCAACAACACTTCCTACGGCTGGTGGCACTTGGGCACGACCGGCAACTGGCCTTTATTCCTCAGGAGATACTGGTCTCCCTACGACGACTCGTGTCCCACGCCTAATCATTGATAACGCCGCGTTTGGTAAAGTAGTAGGATTGACTCCTGCAACGTATCCTTCAGCGTCTGCAACGGTTTCAAGTGCTCAGCTCTCAAATATAATTCCTCAGATTCATCCTACATCTTCTTACATTGTTCGATGTGATCTAATTAAGAACGAGTATGTTGCCTCTGGTGATATCTTATCGGCATTCGACCGAGGTGATGCTCAGGTAGGTCAGCTTATTTCATACAAACCGAGTCAGTATGCTTGGATGAACTGTCATATTGGATCGCGCACCTCAATCACGATCAGTATCTACAATCAAAACGATCAGCAGGTTAAGTTTCGTGATACTTCAGTATCGATCATGCTGCTGCTTCGTCTAAAAAAGTCATTAACTAATTTAATCTAAATGAGCCTGCTTGCATAGGTTTCTTGCGTTTAGCACGAGTGCAGCCACCGTAGCCTTCATTTCTGGACTGCCTTTTACTGGTTTCTTAGGTACTCCCACACCATAACGTCTCTTTACCTCACCTCGAATCGATTTGATCAAGTTCTCATGCTCTGGCTTGGTTGCTTTGCTCAGCAAATACTTCTCCCCCGCATCGACTGCATCAGTTAGAACACCCTTACGCTTAGCGTAGGATAGAGCGCGCTTAGCGCCTTTTTTACATCAGCTACCGAAATACGACAGCCTTCTTTCTCTACATCGCTGTCAGAGTCATATATGCCAACTGCTGTCAATGACTTAAATGCTGCTCTTGCAGGGATTGCTGCTTGAGGGGCTCCAAACGCTGTCGCAAGAGCTGGCACTGCCGCATCCAGCCCTTTGCTGAGCAAACCACTATCTTTAACGAATTTGAAGGCACTTGATAATGAGGTGAAGTGGCCTCCGAGGAAAGGCGCGAGACCGACGAATAAGACGATGAAAGATGCACGGCGACCAAGACGGGAAATTCTCGGAAAGCGACGGATGTGACCCGGCTATACTCGATCAGGAACCCCGATTGGGAAACTAGACCCCGATTTGGAGACCCCGATCTGGGATCCAGATCGGGAACTCAGATCGGGGACCCCGATCTACGATCAGGTCATCATAAATCAGGTTGAAGATGGAGAAGCGCGCCAGGCACGACCCGACGCCAATGGTTTAATCAACAGTTAGTGGCATAGGATAGGATATATTCAGTCCTAAATCTACTTCGTTCTACCCAAGAGATCTTCTCCCCGTGGAACGGAAGCGCCGGCAAGTCGAACCGCCCCGATAACGCGGTCCCCCGACTCTTGGCGGGTTAGGTACTCACCCCCAACACCACGTGCCCGACAGGAGGGACACGTTAAATAATCCCGTCGTAAGGCGCGCCCGATAACCCGCGCCCCGCCGAAGACCCGTGCTGGCCCGATAACGCCGCACACCAACCGCGTCGGCCTGATAACGCCACGCAAGACCCCAAGGACACGCCGGCCGGAATTCGCCGCACGCCCAAGGGAAGAAGGACGCCACTGCGCACGAGCGGGACGTCCAAGTCGTAGAAGACGAGAGAGAGAGAGAGGTCATCTTTTTCAAGCTCATCCCCGCGCACCGATCTCCGCTCCAGCCAGAGATACGCTGCTCAAGAACCGGGAATAAAAAGCCCGACGCGACCACGCAAGAGGACGCGACGGGTTTGTGTGAGGACGAACTCAAGGGAATTTACTGATTTCTGCGAGGGCGCTACTCCACAATGGTACCGCGACCCGGGAGTACTACTCCGGAAGACGGGGTAGAGATTAAGCGGGAGCCAGAAGAGGAAGCGTCGTCGGTTACAAGGTCGCCGTCGACGAATGAACCTGTGAATAGACCTGTCGCGTCGGGTAGCTCTGAGGGAACCTACACGACGGGCCATGGTGCCAGCGACGAATTGGAGGGCTACGAAGAAATGTTTGCCGTTCCCGATGTGGCTCCCCACGGAGCCACGACGGACCCCGACGCAAGTCGGAGTCCGATCGGTCTGAAGCCTGTGAAGGCTGAAGACCAACAACCCACCACCAAGGCCGCCAAGTCCAAGCGCAAGACGACGAAGAAGAAGAAAGCTGCGCGCGCCGGACTCGGCTGACGAAGGCCCGTCCAATTCGGAGGGCCAAGACGCGGGACGCCAGTACGCTGTCGAAGAAGTGAGATATGTGCTCAGCAGAAAAAACTCTTCCGACAGCTGGCACGCAACCCGATCTTGAGCTTCATCAAGCCCAAATTAATGAACAAGCTCACGGGACCCATCCAGACGTCGTCCTGGGCAAGCCTCATGGGCGTCTGGCAGGCAGCGGAAACGCTTTTCGAGATGCTGCGAGAGTCAGGTTTCGTACTGGGAGCTTTCGAGATGGAGAAGCTGTACGACTGGGACCTCACGTCCTGGACGGAAGCGATTCGAGCCATCGAGGGTCCTCTGACAGTCCTCGTCGGAGCCGTGAAACGGGAGATCCCGCCGATTCCCCGAGGTAGTCGGACGCCAACGGCGGCAGTGCCTCCACCACCCTTCTACCCATCGAGCGAAGACTCGGACAGCAGCCTGGATTCTCTCAGTCGCATGTCGATGCCCCAGATGCCACGCGTCATGCAGGTCGCGACTAAGCCGGTGCAAGCGGGAACCCCGACCACCCCGGAAGGAGCGATTCCGAAAGCCTTGGAAGACGCGATCGTCCGACTCATGCAGTCAACGATGATGCGCGCTGCAGCTACACAAACGCCAACGCCAACTCAGGCAACACCGGCACCGCGTCCAACGGCGGCCGCGTCGCGGGTCGCCCAGACGGGAAGCAGCCGACGTCGCGATGGAGTCTGTGAGTTCACGTTCCACGAAGTCCGACTTACGACGCGACGTTCACGAGGACCCCGACGACTTGTTCGATCTGGATGTCGGCACCTCGGGAGCCGCGGCGGCAAATTCAGCCGCCACAGTGGGTACAGGCCTCGCGCGAGTCCGCCTCTCAGCATCGTCCGAGCTGAAGGGAATTCCACGGTTGGGATGCCAGTGAGGAGAAATCTCGAGACTGGCTTAACCGTCTGAAGTCGGCCGCCCGTCGTGATGCCATGAAGGATGAAGAAGTGGGCTGGCTGTTCGGCGATCTGATGAGCGGCCCTGCCCGTCAATGGTACCTGCAGTTGTCCAAGAAGACGCGAAAGTCGTGGCCCGATTTAATGAACCAGTTCCGCGTCCAATACTGCGGCAAGGGTGTGTCGATGGCGAGCCGTTATTACCACGCGTCGCGATATCCCGATGAGACGCCATTGGATTACTTGTACCGGCTGAACGTGGCTGCGCTGAGGGCCCACATTCCCTACGAAGACGGCACTGCAGAAGAGAAGCGATAGCACGTCGAGTTATTCATCAACACGCTTGGATCGCAAGAACAAGAACTGGCTTCGCGACTTACCTTTGATGGAAGTCCTCGACGCAGTCGCGCTCGAGAGAAGCTCCGAGCTCGCCAACGTGGGCTGGCCCACCAGAAGAAGACTCTGTTCGGGTCGAACAAATTTCGCCAGAAAGCCCAGACTCCAGCACCACAGCCGGCTCGGGCGGTCCAGGCGATCCAGACGACGTCGAGCGGACTCGAAGACGACGATGGTGACAGTGACGACCAGTTGTACGACCAATATCGGGATGACGAAGAACGCGCCAAGCTATTTGTGGCTGGGCACGCGCCGCCAGGTGAGCCCGGTCGTCGCGGCTTCGACCTTGATGACTCGGGACGTGACCGTCCTCGATGCCGTCACTGCGGCTCCCGTCGTCACCCCGATGAAGACTGTTGGAACCTGCTGACGTGCCAGAAGTGTGCCGGAAAACACCCCACGGACAGATGTCTGCGGGCGTGCAAGGCCTGTGGAGAAGTTCACGAGGCCGGGATATGTCCGATGGAAGAGTTCTTCAACCAGCTTCGCCAGTGGTACAACCCACAGAAACACGCGGGTCTGCTGCCAGAGTCCGCCGAAAAGATGTTAAACTAGATCGCTCGCTGGCTTGAACCCAGTACGAGACGAGCGATCTGTCAACGTCTATGCATATGTGACCAAGAAGTCGCGAGGAGTGGTTAGTGACGATCCGACTTCCCTGAATGATAATACATGTGAAATCAACCCGGAACGTACCTCGCCAGAGTGCAGACCTCGCGTATCAGCAATTCGACTGGAAGCAGACGAGTTCATGCGAGAGCCGCCACGGGGAGAGATCGGCCTTCAGCCAGGAGAGCGGCGTGGATACTGGAAACACTACGCGCCGCACAAGTGGTATAGGTAAGCCAAGATCCACGGGAAACTGAACAACCACCGCGCCGTAGTACTGCTCGATACAGGAGCCGAGGTGTCCATCTTGGACGCCACCTTTGCTCGTAAGGTAGGCTGCCTGATCGACACGGACGTCACGCAAGAATGCGTGGGGGTTCGTGATGAGACGTACTACACGGTGGGCCGGACAAGGATCAAGATTACCTTGGCCGGGAACTTGGTGTACTACATGGACATCTGGGCCGGAGACCTGGTCGGACAACACGCGATCTTGGGAATGAACTTCATGGTCCCGGCGGGAGTGCGCATTGATACGGCTGACGGCACAGCATGCTTGCCCGACGAAGTGTGCATCCAGCTAATCGGAAGGAGACCGCTGTACGGCGCCAAGATGTACCCGATCTCCCCAAAGTCGCCCGCGACGATCAACCTGGGACGGACACTCGATGTTCCCCTTCGAATAGATCGAACCGCACCGCGCCTGTGGGTAACACGTGGAGAGACGTGGGTTACAACGTTCGCTAAAAGTCGAGTGGGACGACGAACGTACCTGCGAGTGACGAACATCGGAGATAAGCCGGTGAATCTGGACGCTCACACGACGTTAGGCTGGAGAACGCCCATCGACGCACTTCCGCGTGCATACGGTTTCGTCCAGATCGGATCGAGGCGATACCAAGAGTGGCAGAATCCTGGCGTACGGCGCGACGTGCGGCGCCGATGACAGTTGGGTACCTGTCGAGCTCGATGGGCCGATGACCGACCGTCCGGCGTACGAGACACCAAGGGCGATCCTGCGACCAGGTCGGACCACGGCTCCAGTTCTAGCGACAGTGGCTGTTGAACCGAAAAATGACCGTGCGACGCCGACGCCGGAGACCGAGGAGTCACCCCGCTTGGATCGGAAAGAGAGATCGGACGATATGCCGGCGAAGATCGGACCCCAACCAGATCGGGCGTCGGAAGTTGGAGAGCCTAAGACGGATCGCGAAGAGGTGGAAGAAGACGAGGCGGTGCTTATCCGCGAAGGGTCCGACCTCCTTGCCGAAGATCTGGAGGCGGAAATGGCCGTCCTGCCGGACCTGGCACTGACCGTCGAAGTGAAGATCGAGGATCTCAAGGTCGGGAGACCGACCGGGGTCCCACCGGATGAGGCCGCGAGACAGGAAGAGCGTCTACGCCAGGGAGGCCGTAACACGCACACCGACGAAGAGCTGCAGGATATGAAGACGTTGAACCGCCTTGGAGAGATCATCCGACCCAGACCGCCCGATCTGCCCGAAGATGGCCAAGAATCGCCCGATCTAGCGGACTCGGGACGAGAAAAACCCCGAGTGACGCCAGTGATGACGCGATCTGCGGCCGCTCGAGCTACCCCGTCCGGACGCCAAGAGCCAGAGGCACTACAGGAGCTGGTTCGTGTGGCTCAAGACGAGGAGCTCTGGATCGCCAACCTCAAGAAATATCTGAGAGGCGACATCGACGAGCTCTCTCGGCGAGAGGCGAAGAATTGCCAGAAGATCGCGTCGCAGTATGAAGAAGGCGAAGGCGGTCTGCTGTACTATCAGGTACGAGGCGACGAACGGGCTGAAGATCGGGATACGATCATGAAATTGGTAGTCCCGGAGACGCTGCGCGAGGACATTCGTCACCACTACCACTCGAGTCTGGAAGGAGGACACCAAGGCATAGGTCGCACGTACCAACGTGTGCGACGTCATTTCCACTGGCCAGGGATCTTCAAAAGCGTCCAACGCTTCGTCGGGGAATGTACCGACTGTGAGACGGGAAAAGGCCGACCCACGATCCAAGGCGAGTCGCCGGGGAATATCGTCGCGACGTACCCGTTCCAGGTCATCGCCATGGACCACATCCCGTCACTGCCCGCGTCGTACAAAGGCAACACGGAGTTGCTAGTGTGGGTCGACCTCTTCACTGGATTCGTCATTGTGAAGGCCAACGCGTCGCGAAACGCGCAGACCGTGACAGAAGCGTACGAAGAAGCCGTCTTCAGACGCTTCGGTGCGAGTGAGGCCATTAGACACGACCGTGAGCCGGGCTTCATGTCCGATTTCTTCCGAGCGTTCAACCGACTCATGGGTCAGAGACAGCGGGCCACGCTTGCATATCGACCTCAGGCTAACGGAGCTGCGGAAAGAATGGTGCAGACGATCACTAGGGCGATCAAGATGTACATCGCGGACATCGATCAACGCGACTGGGACGAGTACGCGGAGCGACTTACCTTCGCGCTCAACACGGCTCGCGATCGGATGCGGGACGAGACCCCGTTCTTCTTGGTCCACGGCTAGGATCCCCGATCTACGCTGGAGGCGACGCTCGCCGTCGGAAGTACGTCACATCGGGACGTAGAGGCAAAGCGCTGGAGATTCCGGATCCAACGGCACTACAAGTTGGCACGAGCACAAGCGCTTGAGTTAGTCCAGGAGGCAGTTGAAGCTAGAGCCCGTCGCCAGAACGAGGTCGCGACTGAACATCCGATCGCGACCGGCTCGCGAGTATGGCTGTACCTAGATCTGGTGAAGCCGGGCTACGCGCGTAAGCTCGCGCACATGTGGCACGGGCCGTTCCGCGTCGCGGACATGGTGAGCGCGTACGCCGTCCGTCTGGAAACTGAAGGCACGCCATACCAGCTGTACCCCGTCGTCCACATCTCCAAGCTGAAGCCCGTCCACGAATTCCCGTCGAGGCCCGCGGTGTGTCTAACGGCGCCGGACGAAGAACGTTTCGACTTCGACGAGGAGCTCTTGTCGGAAGACAGCTGGGAGGCGCGCAATCTAGGCGAGGACGTCTTTGAGGTCGAAAAGATCTTGGTCGTCCGCGAGGGGCGCGCGACGAGGTATGGTCGAGCGCGACGTGAACTCGAAGTAAAGTGGAAGGGATACCCGGACTCGACTTGGGTCGACGAGCTGGACCTGAACTGCGGCGGGCTGTTACACGACTTCCTGCGACAGCGCACGGGACGCCACCGGTTCGAAGTGATGCAGTCACACGAGAATGCGGGTGAGGCAGAGCCAGGTGGGTGAGCACCTTAGGGGTGCGACAGAAGTCGGCAGGGAGGCTGCCGGCAGGAGGATTGGTGGAAAATCTCATTTCTGGGAATGGCCAGGGTGAGGGGATCAAAAGGGAATGTCTGGAGGACCGGCCTGTTTGCCGAAGATGGGACGACGGAGGGTCGTCCCATAAAGAAAAAGTGGAAGAAAACGAAGGCAGATGCAAGAACGTGAATTATGGAATTAACGTTGCGGCGAGCTACGGCTAGACCTAGATCTCCTGATGAACTTGTTCTCGAGACGGGGACGGAGAAGGCTGGGTGCGCGCGTCACGGTGCACTGGACGCCAGTGTCCAAGCAATACGTAACTGAACGAAGTACAACGGCGCCAGGGCTCCTGTGCGTTTCGACCGCGCGTCCAGAGCTTCTTGCAAAGTCGCGTGCTGGGCGTCCGGATACCATCGTCCTGCGTCGGAACGTGGACTAGGCGAGAAGTGGAGCACCATCGGGTCCAGAAACAGGTCCATGTCCGCGAGGCGGCGGTGGAACAGCTTCCTCGATAAGCTGCAGCACGCTGGCGAAATGATCACCGGCGTGAGAGCGACGGGAATTGCGCTGCCGACGCCATACGTCCCACTTCAGAACCACTCACGACGAGTTCGTGAGACGACTCCTAATAGGCTTGGGCCCAGTGTTCGAGGTGGACGCGATATCGCCACGAAACGCGCAAACGAGGTGTCACCCGCGAACGTCAACGGCACTACGCGTCAGGTATCGCCACGGCCGAGTGGCGGCCAACGGCGTCGACATTCGCGCGTGACGAGCGCAGCATCCCAAGACGGAGGTTCGTCGCCGGCACGGCGGGATAGATCCACGCGGACGGAGGCAGACGAGGGCGAACCTGGCGAGCGGAGATGGTCGTTAAACGCAACCGCCGAAGGGAGCGAGGCTGGGCGCGGGTGATCCGGCGGCTCCAGACGTGTCGGTCGCTCGCCGGAGGGATCACGGGCGAAAAGAATGGGGCCGGAGCCGCATCGGCGGCTGAGTCGGAGGAAGACGACCCGGTCGACGACGACGATGACGAATCCCCATCGCCGCCGGACCTCAGCCTGAGATCGGGGAGAGCCCCACGACCCATTCGAGGGCGCTGGGCTGAGCAATACGTAACTGAACGAAGTACAA